>JAODLI010018325.1:0-22879 GCA_027575585.1 Percopsis omiscomaycus
GGGTTAGGCATCTTGCTCAAGGATGCTTACAGGTAGGCCAACTCTGGGGCTTGAACCCACGACCTTCCGGCTGGGAGACTAACGCCCAGACCACTAGACTATCCTGCCCCCATCCCTTTAACATTGATGCTATGTCAATATTCCTGCCATTGCTCTTGACCAAGGCATTGCCATTAGACATTGGAGTTGGTTCCAGCCACTGGCCTCAAATATTCAGTGGCTCAAATGCAGAGGAACAATTTTCCCATTGGGATCAATCTAACATCAATAAGGGTCAGTTATCATCTGATGCCAAAATTATGACTTCTCATCATGTTGTTCTCTCATAATAGGCTGGAATGGTGGGCAAATGATTAACTGAAAAATTTAGGAGTGAGTAGCTGGCAGCCTAATAAAACCTGCCTATCTCGGGTTGTTTCAAAAGTTTACCTAGGGAGGTCCTGTGGAGGGTTGGGCCTTGTTTAGTCTGTATAATATAGTAATAAACATACTCAGCTCGGTTCCAGTTTTGTTTGATGCGGAGAATAAATATACACAGACCCCTGCCTGTGACTTGGAGCAGATTTGTTTTATTACCTTGCCAAAGGTCTCTGTTTCCCTGGCGACCAGCTGGGTCCAGGCTTCCAGGAGGACTGACAGGGTGTGTTCCTCCGCCCTGTCAAATAGTTCCTTAAAGGTGGGTGTGTTGTTGGACACCACCTCTACTCCAATACTCCTCCTGGCTGAATCACGCAGATATGTGGAGTACAGGAGCTGAGGATGAGAAGAGTGGACGACTATTTACCCTCTTGGATGTGGCCCCTTGGAAAACAAGAGACACATCCCAGTGCGTTTACCCTGGTTGAATAAAAGGTTAAATGAGAGAAAATCTATTCTACTGAGAAAGGTTCTGGGCAGCTCCTTTTGTCCTCCCTAGCCCAGTTCTATTTCGACTGGGAGTTTACTCGGGGTGCGGGGGGTTATGGCTACTGAAAATCCCCCCCAGTGCGGAGAAGAGAACAGATGGGGGCAGAAATAGAAGGGTATAGTGAGTGCGTTTATGTGCGTGTGTGTTTACCTTTGCACGTCTCTGTATTCGGTACGTGTCCTCTCCAATGTTGTAGGGGAGCTGATAGTAGAGCTGTAGCTCTGTCCAGAAATAGACTGCGTTCTCCCACAGCTGAGTCCAGAGAGAGGATCAACCAAACACATGATTCTCAGTTACAGTGTTACAGTGATGAGGTTTTATCATAGACCATCTTCTACTTCCACTATGTGTTCCCTGGTTGTTGTTTTTTTGTTGTTCTTTTAAACATAACAGCTTCAAAATTCACAGGTGATATTTTAGGGGTTTCATTTGTGCCTTAGAAAAATATGTGCAAGCTCTTGTAGACAGACATTTTTCTCTTACATTTTTCTATAACATTTTCAAAAATGGTATGTATAATCTAAAAAATAAATAAATTGGAAATCTGATGAGGGAATCCATGCCTAACTCACTATAACAGTGCACCATCATCTTCTTGGTACAAGAAGAGACTACTATTGAAAGCACTGGGTTGGTAATGTTATATTGGTACTGCTATTGTACCTTGTTTCCAGAATTTTCACAGAAGCAAGTGAAGTATAGTCCAGCCAGGGAGTCGAAAAACAGAGCCTGTAACATCCTCTCTGCTGTTTCAGTGTCCAGTACTGCACTACAGGTACTGGTGTTGAACTGATGGAAACACAGACACCAAACAGGACGCTTAAACATGCTCATACTTATTCATCATAATATACCATGTTTCTCCTCATGTTCCCCAAAAACCTTGGAACTGGATTAAAAATATAATCAAAAGTAAAGGAATATTTCAACCAAAGAAAACTTGCATATGAATGACTCAGAGTCTCTTGTACCAAAAGGTTACAGCTACATTCTCGTTAAAAGGGATAAGAGGACAACCTTTATTCCTCCGGAAATCCAGACTGTTGGGGATTAGGATTAATACACTAATTATTATGTTTGGGTATTCCTTTAAAACCAACATGGTTAAAATATCGTACAGTCGAAGAGATTAATATTTCCGCAGCATTACAGTGTGTTGACATGCTACTTTTTTTAACAACCCCATTAAACATTCTAACCCATTTCAAAGAATCAGTATGTACTGCTTCAGATGCGTCACACTGTAAATTACATTTGACATTATTTTTTTTACCTCTACATGGGCTTGTTGGGGAAGAGTCGAATACAGAGTGGAAGACTGTGTCCCTGATGGACGTCTCAAGAGCTTTTCTGCCCACAACCCCACATTGCCAGAGTCACATCTTTCTCCCTGAACACGCTGTAACATCCAGCACCTAGGGGCCCTTTGTGGAAAAGGACAGGAGAATGTGTTCATCTAAGAGTTAATAACACAACCAAACATTCTGGCAAGCAGCATAAAGGCCGTCTTAAAATCATACTTCAAAATATATCCACATCCAAATGCATTGAAAGAATAGACACCTACCAGTAAGAGAGCAGGACGTCTGTGAGGTGAAGCTGAACTAGGAATAATTTCTCCTCTGTCCAGCAGGAGGGGGTAGAGAGCCCAAGATAGTTGAGGAGGTCCACATTGATACTTGTCTTACTGCCATTCTGCAGGTATATGTCCCTCATCAGGTCCAAATGCCTGATCCAAACCACATGGCATCAATCACACACCCAATATGAAACATAAAACCATGACTTCACTGACATTCGGGGGGTGTTCTTCCAGGTGACCTCTGTCTTGTGGATAAGCCTTTCATATGAAATCCATAATGGATTTCATATTAAAAGGTTGGAGGAACACAGACATATGGTGAACTGTTTTGTGTACCACTGTTGTTCAGTGTATATATCATAAATCTAATGAATATTAACTTCATGCACTGTACCTGTTCTTTCTCTCCGTTTTCTGCGTAGCCTTCAGTCTCTCTATGTCCATCCATAAATAAAGTGTATTCTCGCCTGGCGTTCCCTGTAAAGATACCTTGAACTGATCCAAGCCATGTCTACTACTATGGCAACAAGCGCTATGGCAACAAATGTCATGGACATTTTTCTCATGTGTGGCCCCGCTCCCCTCTTCAACCTCGAATGTGTTCCCTTCTTCCTTCATGTCATTCTGCCAACCTTCAGTCGTCGTCCTCTCCTCGTGTAGATTGTTGCTCTTCTGAAACAGCAATTTAGCCAGTCTGACAAAAAAAAAAAACAGTATATAGAATAAACAATGTATTAGTTATTGTGTTGATGGTAGAACAGACTCATAAAACAAACAAAGTTAGCTATTGCCATTCCAGCCCTGCTTCTACAAGTTGCTAGAATAAACGTATCTAATCTAACGACGTAGAAGTAAGGAAATGGTCTTGCACATAAAAACCACCTACAAAAAGTCACTGATTAGAAAGAAAATTGTTTTTATACTCAAGTTATTGTCAGTAAACAAAAAAGGCAAGTCATGTCCATCTGTCTGTCTATAAATTTTCGTGTGATGAGAAAAGCATCAGAAAATGAACATACTGTGCATATTGTGGATAGGTATGGTCATAAATCTGAATACTCATTCAATACCTGTATTCAAAGTAGAAATCACTTTGAATGAATAAGGGGAATCTTTCTTGCAGGACCCATTGAAGTCCTTGTTCTCTTTCCAGACACTGCAAAAGCAAATCACACATGTAAACAAAGCTTTCACTGTTACATACTTTTCAGCTCCTCATTGTTAAAAGCTAAGCCCATATGACCTTAATATACTACTTACACAGACAGTGTATTGGTTGTCTATTGGGAGGCTTCTAGCCAGCATTGCAGAATCATGGCTGAGAAGTTGTGATCTGCCGATATGGCGGACTGATGTGATCTTTCTAGAAACATGTTCAGCTGCCCTATTCGCCACCTCAAAAATCCCAGTCTTCTGGTTGTATAGCAAAGGCTCTTGAAATGACTGTAATATGAAATCATTGAATCATTTTACAGATGATGGATTTGTTAGTGAAGATAAAACAATTTTTACGACATATGTAGGCCTAGTTCACTTTACCGGCAAACTCAAGAAGTCATTTAAAAAGTCCACCAGTGTGTCATCAGAGGTCAGATGCTGCTCCTGTATACATGTAATTATAGCAAGAAATGTATGCTGGGAAAAATATCCCCTAAAATCTAAAAATATAACCTTTATACAAACAAAATAGAAAAGAAATCAAAGAAATACATACGTTACATTAACATTTACATGTTTGTAAAGTAGAGTACTCACAAAGTTGTCAGCAGTAATAGGTGGACACTCTAAAAATTAAACAGTAACGTCAGGCCAACTGAAATATTTCAGTTTGAAAAATGTTTACATTTAGGTTACATTTATAAACTATTAAGCTCATTTCTTAACAACTTACCTGTTGCAATTTCTCCACACATTATGCAACTTACAAAGAGTCCAGGCCTGTATTTTTTGTCAAACATTGTTTTCTTACTTCATATAGTCGAGTGCCTATGGACACCTTTTCTCTTACTGGCTAGCAAACCAGTGAATGTAATTACAGACACAGTGAAGGTTGCTATGGCAGTGGACTCATTTTCAAAACACAGGAGGGGGAAGTAAATGTTTAACTAGTGTACAACAGAGTATAAAGTAACAGGGTTACGTTTTTATATTATTTTTTACAAAAACTTAAAAGAGATGTTCTTCTAAAAAAATCCATGTATTTTGTTATTTCAAATAATGTAAATAAAAATGCATCACTACAAAATTTACATAATTGTTACCACTAGATGGGGCCAAACATTAAGAAATGAATTTGGTAAATGCCTGATGGACCATAGACCAATTCACAAGAAAATCTGTATGAGAATTCACAGAAATCGAGAATTTCTATGCCAGATACAATGATCAGAGCAAATAAATCCACTTCACTCGAGCTGACCATTTATGATCTAAAATCTACCTGCAGAACAGGTTTGTTCAAGATAAAGGCCCTGATTGGCCATAGGAATGATTGGCTATGGCCGGCAGTCAGTGCCTTTATCTTGTCAGTGCCTTATCTTTATCATTGACTACGTTAACATCCTAGTCAAAAAATGTTATTCTCACTAGACAGAATGGTAATCAAAGATATCCACAATAACATTCTTAGTAGTCGAAATTGTATTTCACGATATGCACAACTTTGATTGTACTAGTCAAAAACTAAACTTAAGCTATATAAAAATCTAAAAAGTGGCCGTTGTAACATTTAATAACTAGACTGGATATATGTTGCAGATATCCTTGTCAAAAATAACTTCAGATATCCACAATGGCATTCTTTCTAGGACAAATGTCGTCACTTTTGCCATTCATGTGTATTGGGCTTTCAATTTCAGATATCCACAATTGCATTTTTGAAATCTGCAATAGAATTCTAACTAGGAGAAAACTCTGAACGAGCGTTATGATAAACCTGAATGAGTTTGGAAAAGTCCATCCTTCCCGTCAACAGATAATAGGCAAGGCATGGCACTTTATTTATAGTACATTTCATACATGAGGCAGACTCAATGTGCTTCACATTATATAAAAAATAAAATACATGTCATACACTAAAACAGGATTTATATTACATAAAAAGGCATTCAAATTAGAGAATAAGATAAAAGGTCAATAAAAGGTCAATAAAAGGTGCAAGGTTTGCAGTTTAGCAGAAAGTACTGGTGAACAAACGTGTTCAGTCTAGATATTGTCTCAGTACAGAGCTGTATTGTAATCGGGGACATTTATGTCGGAGCCCCTCCGCTTCCGGCTAGCGCTATACTCGTTTATACAAATGTGAATTAATTCTGAATGTGTCGTGTGACCATATTCGACCCTGCACTCCCTTTGTCCTAGGGAAGACACCTGTTATGTGTGAAGTCGATTGGGTGAATTGTTCTCGACATAATCGAAATACAAAACAGACAGACATTACTGCCTTTAGAGAGATGAAAACGTTGTCGATGATACAGCAAACAAGGATCATGACCATGCGGTGTCCCCCACCTGCCGGTGTAACACCAAATTCTGTGACCGCAGAGGTCGCTGTTGCACATTTAAACCTAAACACTGATTGTTATTTGATTCTTATAAGGAACGTTTCCCATAAGGTCACAGAAATCAGTGTAAAACCGGTAACACAGTTTGGGTGTGTGTTGTGGTATCTCTACCGGGAAACTCCGGTTTACTATTTTTGGTCACAAACCGTTCAGTTAATTTTAGAGAGTGAGTGAAGTTTATAGACAAACTTGGACTCAGCAGCATAGTTTTATTTTGATGTGGGCTATCGTCATAAAAACTAACCTCTAACATGCAATAAACAGAACTCAGTTTTCTGTCAAAGCCATCAGGCTATGAAACCATTCAACATCTTTGACCAACGATAATGATTTGTTATGAACTATATTGGTTTTAGCCTGTGATTTGAATGTATTGTAATTATGTCAGTAGCCTAGAACTAAACATTCTTCACAATGTTTTTGTAGCTGCATTAGATAAGGCCCTTCACTACATAGAAGAACTGGAGGCTAAGCTGAAAAGGATATCCATGACGTGGCTACAGTGAGTAGAACCTCTATCACCTGGGCGAATTACCTCTTCTTCGTGCTTGGTTCTGTACCCATATGATCTCCAGGGAACAAATTACCTCATCCATGCCTGAGAAATTTAGGGAATACAGTCCGAAGCTAAAGTTATTGATTGCACCGAAATCCGCTGCGAGAGCTTAGCTTTCCTGACTCTACTCTGAGACCTTCTCCAGCTAGAAGAGCCATGCCACATTTAAAGCTTTGATTGGAGTTACTCCGTGTGGTGCAGTGACTTTCATCTCCCAGTTGTACACAGGATCCATCTCTGATAAAGAGGTCACAAAGAAATATGGCATTGTGGACCTGCTGGAACTTTGGGATGAGTTAATGGCAGACAAAGGGTTCACCATTAAAGACCTACTTGCTAATGTTGGTGCTTCTCTCATCCTTCCATCTTTTATGGTTTCATGGTCAATTGTGTTTTTGGAAAAGTGAGTTACCTATCTAAAACAAACCAAAGCTTTGGTCTTATTTATTTTAAATCAAATTACTGTGTATACAACTGTACATTTGCCGTTATATATTTAATATCTTATATTTTTGAAAGCTGATCAACCAAGTACATACACTATTCATTCCATTGAAAGATGCACTTCCAAATACACAGTAGTACAGATCTAGCTTGTCTTTGTTTTTGTTTCAGTCAAAGTCACTCTACTGTAAACCTGTCACTGCAAGCTGACCTTGATCTTGCCATTAGTAGCCTACTTGTGCGTTTCTTTGAGTGTTGCTAGGCCTTTTTGCTATATTGTGGGCCGAGGTGTTTTTTACCTCCACCAGCCTAAATGAGAAGGTTTCAGATGGGTCATGCCCTCTCCCGTCAGGACTGGTTGTTAGATGTGGCGAGTCTGAGTGCACAATAAAACCACAAGGTAGGACAGTAACTCAGCACTCTGTGTGCTGCTAATAACTGGCTAACTGAATCTCCAACCACATGGCAAACCTCACACAACCTGCTTGCAGTGACTCTTGATTTGCCAACTTGTGCCCAAGCAGCACATTTTGACTGAAGTTTGGTTCCCTCCTCAATTTAGCAGGCCAAACTATGGGACACCTTTATAGACTTTAGATGAAGGTTTAATGATGAGCAAGGACAATATTAAGATTTAAGGAAGAGGAGGGAGACTTACTTTAAGAGATTTCTACCTGGGGCTGTGGCATTCTGAATTTCGAGTGAATCCCCTCTGCTCTTGAAGCGTTGTTGATCGTCATATCATATTTCGAGTTTGCCATGTTGGGCGTATTCTTTGACAAGCCTGAGCTTCCAGCTTACCTAGCCATGTCATTTTTCGTGTGGCGTGATCGGGGAGGCCAGTTAGTGAGGTAAAAAAATAGCAAGGAGCGCAGGAGGTGTTATGTTTTCAAATAGCATCTTTCGGTAATTAGTAGTTTGGTACCGAATAATGCAGTTCAATTTGTGAAAGCCTTGTTAAAGCCCATTTAGTCTTTAACAAGGCACAAAAAGTGGCTGAATAAAGGCTGTCAGCTCTCCTGCAACCATAAACAGGATGTACGAGAACCTGTAAAATAATATAAACTTAAATAATTTAATAACGCCCATACCTTGCTTTAGATGCCAAAACCCTGCGTTACACTCATCGTGTTCTCGTTCCTTCAATTATAACAAAATGGAAAACGTAAGGCACTAGTACATCTACTTTTACCATCAAAGGAAAAAGGGCAAATTAACAAACTGACTCACACACTCTTAGACTCTAAAGTGGCTGCGAATTTCCACGGACTGATGGTTGCGGGCACGATACATCACCAAGCAGTCCACACGCCAGGCCACTACGCAAGAGGCAGAGCGTCAGGCGCATGAAACTCAATGCGCAACCTAGAAAAACAAATAAACAAACTCGCATAGTACTACGTATATGACTAAAGTTTTAAGACTTGTGCCTGCAAGCTAGAGACTAAATGTTCCAAAGACAGCATTTAACGCAAAAAGGGAAATGCCTGTCTTGTCACACACCTGCTCCTGATTCCATTAATCAAGACAGGGAGGGAGATGTCAATTTGCACTTACCGCCCTTCTCTCTTGCGGGCTACATAAAGTTTTAATAATATAAAATTCGTTACTGGAGAATGTTTATGTCTTCGTCTGGTTTTAGTCTAGGACAGCGCCCCTTGCTTATTTTTCCAATTAGAAGTCCAATTTTACAGTATTTTTGGATTTAAAATGACAGTAATAAAACTTCTGTTAACCAAACGTAGGCCTACTGTGTGGTTTCTTTCAGCATACTTTCATACATTTACTATACCAAATTGCATAATTAACGGTGGCCTAATATTCAAATCTGTGGAGCTCTTTAGAACACATTGGGCAGCAACAAGACTCGCAATATTTTATATATTTGGCAATATTCTTGGCATTGGCCATGCACAGAGAATGTCTTCCGGGTAGGGCCTATCTGGTGGCGTAGTCCATTTTCACCAGTATGTACCAGTTTCCTCATGTAGATTTGGGTAGGGGTGCTAACCTATAACCTATTGCTTTCCTGGAGAAAGGCACTGTAGATAATAGGCAGATAATGGGCTTTTTCTTTCTCGCACCTTGCAGGAAATTGCAGTGGCAACAGTTCAAAAAGGGGTGTACAGACTAAGGTAGCAATAATTCTGATTACAAGTAAAATGTAGAATATATGTATATAAATACTACTGGCTACTGGACAGAGGTTTAATAATAGGCTAACTATACATGATGCCCAACTTGTCAGTGAGTAGTTTATTTTTCCCTGGTACCCCATCTCCAATTGAGGGCGAGAGATGAGACGGAAGACATTTAAACAGATGTGAAAAAAAAGTAGCCCATCACTGGTTGCTTCCAATGAATTGTAATTAGGCCTTCTGACACAGCATCATTCAATAGTCATTGTACATTTAGCTAGAGAACAAGATGTGCTTAGAAAGTTCTCTCTATAGTATGGAATGGATGGTAGTATTGTATGCCAACGCTAGATGGCGCCAAATACGAATAAATCCATTGTAAGAGCTTGCTGCATTGACAAAGTAAAAAAAATGTTAAAAAAAAAAAACGATAATTTTTGTGGAAGGCAAGTTTTAAAAATATAAATATGTAAAAGACTTTTATTAAAAACAATATTCAGAAAATATTACAATATAGTGTAAACCAGCTATAGAAGATATTAGTAAACTTTAAGAATAGCATACAGGAATTTTCAAAGAACATTTTGTACAGTTGGGGAAGTCAGTACACAAAAAGGAGGAAGAGTTCAACCAACAAATCAATTGCATTTGCTGGCCAGGCCTATACATTGACTAAAAATAAAAAATAAACACCACAAAAAATAAGATTGCATTAAAAAAAAAATACATAGATAGGAAGAAATGGCACATACAGACAGGGAGCACAAACTTGCGCTCGATTGCTGACTACAGATCCGTTTGATCATTACCAATCCCAGCCTTGACCATTACTTTGAATCATCATTAAAACAACAACAAAAAAAAAACATTCATTCACAGTCTCCTTAGGTTTCGCTTGCTCTGAGCACTGCCTGGAAGTAGTATATCTCTCTTGTTGCGACGGCGAGCAGAATGACTGGCACACTCTTTGGACCCATGGAAATCACACAGGCAGGTTGTGCAAAACTGGAAACCACAGTCATCTCTGCTGCAAACACCCTCTTGTTTAACAGAGTGACACTTTGCTGGATGCTGACATCTAGGGCATGGCTTTAGGCACTCATCGTTGAAAAGAGTTTTGGCCACCTGGTGGGGAAGACATCAATTCAGGTTATAATATTATGAAGAAAATTACATGTCAATAAGAGTGTTATAAGCCATTATATATATCATTATTCTTTGTTTAGTTAGCAAAGAAATACTTTAATGTCATCACTCACTTGTAGGAATTTGTCCTGTTTGCTGCTGAATGACTGTTTGGTGCTGTGCAGTAATGGGGTTAAAGTGCTTGTTCCCGACTGTGGGGTTCCATAGCTGGAGGTCCTTGACTGGGCCTGGACTGACCTAAGGGCCGACCTATTTACCAGGGTCAGCCTAGTGTCAGCATCAGGATCATGAACAGCACTGCCAAGCTGGGAAACAAAACACAGATTACAAATGGCACAACATATGCATTAACAGACTGAACGGCCTTGAAACATTTGCCTTTAAACCAAAGTAATATGCAAACAAAAAGCAGTAGGCAGCACTGAGAATAGGCAAATCATGATCACAGTCTCAGGCTTCCACCCAAATGGTTGGTAGCAATAGTAACTGAGCCTAAATAAGCTACCTCAATAGAAGCCTCCAGCTCATCAAGGTAAAGACTTCTCTTGCAGCTGGCCTGCTTGTTCTGAAGGATGATTTCATTCCAGCTTTTGCTCACCTGGCCAAACCTGTCAGAACAAATGTATTTATAATCAGCAGTTTTATCAGTGACCCTGAAAACACTACTTTCTCCGTGGACCCATTCGTGATGCGTGTGTTGTGCAAATATACTAAATATCTTATTCAAAATAGTTAATAGAAACCATATCTAAAAAAACGCTAATCTAAGTGCACAGACCAGATACTTTAATACAAATGCCTGTCTTATTGTCCAGCTCTTTTTTCCCTTACCTGAATACATCCCTAGGGGAGACATGGCTGAGTATCTCAGCCAGGATGTGCCTGAGGTTTCTCTTCTTTAATTCTGTTAAGACATCCACGTTACCCAATCCCATCTTGCGACCGATCAGCCCTGCCAGTGGCATGGTGGTCCTGAACATCGCTGGGGTCTCAGCCAAAGAAGCTGCCGACCTCAGCTGCTCTTCTAGGCTTGGGCTCTGGCCCAGCATCATTTGGGCCCTCTGTTGACACATAGCATGGACCAGCTGTAGGGCTGGGGTGAGGGAGAGTTTCTCATGCCTGGCAGAGTTCCTCCTGAGCGGGGTAACATCTCTGTTGGTGGAAGCAGTGCTAAAAGAGTTTACTTTGTCTAGCCTGCTAGTTGGTGTGCAAAGGGGAGTGACACTGCCTTGCTTGGCAGAGCTCACGCTGACAGGGGTTGTGTGGTTTCTAGGTTTGACTGTAGCAGACTTGAGAGGGGTCGCAAACACCTCATCTTCCTTAGAGAAGCTCTTGTGTCGAGGATGACAATTTTTCCTGTTCTTCAGGTTACGGTCTAGGCATGCCTGACTGATATTTCTGTTGTCCTCCTCTGACTGGGAGCCCCCCTCTCGAAGTGTGGAAAGCCTTTGTTGACGCTGAAAATGTGAACGGCGCTTTGTCTCGGACAGACGCGGGGTTTCACAGTTTCCCCTGGAGGCAGAGGAAAGTAGCAGCTCCTGGAATGACCCGTCGTGGTCCACAGACGAGTCCTGAGATTTGTCCAGTGTCAGTGAACCGAAACCACTGTCCTCAGACACAGACCTGTTTAACACGTGGGAATGAGGATAAGTCTATTGCGACATAGATATTTAATTGCTAGAAACGTATTCCATATAAATAAATACAAATCAGCACCTACCTGATGTATTTGGGAGTTTGTGTGGACAGTGGTGTGCTCAAGACACTCTCACAAAGGTTTGCTGCTGCACCGTTGACTGGCGTTTGAGTATTTTCTATTGACAGAACAGGCAGGAATTTGCCAGAGCAAGGGGTTTCTAGAGTCTCTGAAGTAAGCTGGTCAGAGCAGATAATGCTCTCATTAAGGTCCGTCTCAGATTGAAAAAATTCCCTTTCAAAGCCAGTAAATAAAGCAGCATTATGTTTACCATCTTCAAGAGTGGAGCTCCTCACTTGAAAGAACAGGCGACGTTTTCGACCCGACAGTGGAAAATCAGGGTCCAATTTTAAAGTGCTTGAAGCCAATGTACCATCGACCACATTGTCCGGAGAGTGAACTAATGTATTGAAACAATACTGGGACCTGCCAATGGAGGAGGACTCTGTCTTTTTAGTGAAAGGTGTCGTTTTGTCAGTCTTGACATCTGTGGTGGATTTACACATGAGAAGTCTACGTCTCAACGAGGCATCTCTTTTACATAATTTAGGAGTTTCACACCAGCCAACAGTCAATGGCAGTTGTCCCCTTGTGAAATCATTGTCCAACAAATGAGACACTTCTTTGTTTCTCTCCTTCTTGGGTGTGACAGTTAGGGAAAGATTCTCCTTAGGCGTTTCATCAAACTCATCCAGAGACAACAATTCATAGGGGGAATGCTTTGCTCCGCTCTCTGTCCTGGAGCTGAGTAATATGTCTGAGTAGCCACTGTCACATGAAATCCAACTGTGGTGCTGGTCTTGGCTCTTCTGAAGATGGACATCTGAATGAGGAGTGCAGTCCATTCTCCTCATTGTTATGCGAGTTTGCCCAAAACAGTACTTTTCAATCAGATAGAGAGGGCGTCAACAGTCCTGAAACAAAATAAATGGAGGGAAATTACAGTCAACATTACACTAAAACGAACGTATGCTTAGCATTAAGTTCATAAGGTAAACTAAGGCATAAGTAATGTCCGTTTCGTGTTGATAGTTTTGAGTTATCACAGTAGTAAGACGACTCACTATGGTAGCGACAGACGAGGTAACGTTACAATTGGCGTTCAAGCGTCCCAAAGCTTAGCTATTCTATAGGTTTGCCGTGAGTCTTATTTGGTTCAAATGGTTAAAAATAAATAAACGCAGCCTGTACGAGAGTAAATTCTAATTTTTTCCATCGGCGTTGCTATGCAAGAGCGTGGTGTCAGTTAAATAACCCGTCCTGTAGTTTTAAATCTTGCCGCTCTAAAATCAGCTTTACCCCATTCGCCCGCTCAAAACTCAGCTGTGGCCGCCAAACAAACCTTGGTTACCAAAGGTCTGCCTGTCTTAACCCTCCCTTGGTGCCTCATTATATGTGATAAAACCTGCTGCTTGTGGTGGTGGTGATGATGGTTAGGGATGATAGCTACAGCATAGCTTGCAATGCTTGCATGCGCAAAACAATATAAAGCATACCAACATTGGCAATGCAAACGTGTGTTTATTGGGAACGGGTTATGTTTGCAATACACCTACCTCTAGTTATTGTAAAAGGGTAAAACATCTAAACGGAAGGCAATTAGCTTCCTGATCACATAGCCACACATGCATGTTTGTGAATTCCATTAAACATTGATGTATTTGATATTGAAGAAAAAAATATTAAAGCACTTACCTCTAGATTAAGACGGGCTGCTAAAACGAAGACTCCAAAGAAATCCAGTCATCGATATTGTTTCATTAGGTCAGAAAACCAGGCCTCAGCTGGCGCTGCTAGCCGCCCTTTCTCTCTATCTCATAAACAGGCGTCTATCTAGGAACCACGTTTTCAAATTTGGAGCCCTCTGTGAAAGCTGTGACGTGTTTCCGCTACGGCCATATGTAGTTACCATAGAGACCGACCCCCGCTTTGGCTTCTGCATGCGAAAGAGGCTACACAGGTGAAGTTAACGTTCTGTTCTAACGTTAGCATGTTAACATTTTATGGTACTGCCATATATCTGAAATCGTAGTTTCTTTACTTGTGTAGATAATGCAGTCTAGCTCAAGAAGTCAATAAATATATTATATATTATATATTTTATATAACCAAGATTGGCATTATTGTTACCACCTGATAACAGCAAAGCTAGCTAAGCACTGAAATACCGTAGCTAATAGCGATACATATTTCTTTTGATTCCAGGAAATATTCCAAGAATGAGTGCAACAGAAGTTTCAACCACTTTAAACCAGGAAGTTCCTGTGGAACATCTGGACTATGGCTATATTGAAAAATGTAGTGATATCAAATACCTGACGCAGATTTTAAAAGTGCTAAGGTACAGTAATTCATTCCCTTTCTACATGTCCATTGTGGTTTTCTAAATGTGTGCATAATTATTAGCAAGTTCCTCATTCATTAAATCCATTATTTAATTGCCTGGATTAACTTTACAATATTGTAATAATTGCAACAATCTACCAACAATGCAACAAGGACAACACAAGGCAGCCTATATACTGTAAAGACAAATAATGATCACAAAATATCTGTGTATTTGCCAAAGGTCTGGAGAAGAAGGCTTCTACCCCCATCTCATTCAGTTCTGTGAGAATCACCTGGAGAAGTTAGACCCCAGGAACCGCGCTCTCAGAAAGGACAACCCAGTGGCTACACCTGCTAGCCTCCCTGAAGATGAATGGAGCCAAATCAACAGAGATATTGTGGTAGTCTATTCAATTTACTGTAGTACAGAAATTCATAGATTTGATTTTAATTTTTGTCCCCACACAAAATATATATACAATTGCACAACACAGTGCACATGGACATCCCATTGACCTATATTGACTAACAAAACCAACATTGTCCTTCTTTTATAAATTCTTCTGAATCTTCCCCTCATCTCTATAACAATATCTCACCAGTATTCCATCAGCAACAACCATACATTAATTGGTTGTTACTTTGCAGGAGTGGAAGGAGAAGACAAAAAGCATTGAAATCTCATTAAAACAGAAGATATATATAGAACATGAAAATATACTACCTGTGAGAGCCAGCCAGGTAAAATATATTAAAATAATTCATAAGAATTATTTATAATTCTATAATAACATATTAGTAATTGAATAATTGGCTAAGTGATGTATCTTAAAAAAAGCATACATGAAATAAACTTTGATTTCAGGTTTCACTTCCAAAAGGAATACAGAATATCTCAAAGTGAGTCATGTTGGTTTCATTCCGCAGATTTGAATAAATGTAGTTTAATGTGTGTAATATATTTTGTATATACACAAATGGCAATTTGTATTAGCAAAGAAGTTTGTTATTCCAATCCAGCAATAATTAAGTGATTGCAGCATCCATTCTCCTTTTGCCTAAACACACTGTCACTCTTTTTTTTCAGGTTGGTTGTTCAAAATGAAGAAAAAAAAGATCCACCTGTATTTATTAACACAGGCCATTCCAAAATCAAAACTAAAGTGGATGTAAAATGTAAATCATTATCTAATTTTCTTTACTTTCGATTAGTTACAGGTACGTAAAGTGCGTGTGTGCGTGAAATATCGAAATATCTCGCCTCTCTCTTACATCCAGCACTGACTGACCAGGAGATGGTCCTCATGGCAAACCGGGAAAAGGACAAAGGCAATGAGGCTTTCAGAGCAAAGGACTATGAAGAGGCTGCTGCATACTATTCCAGGTCAGCCACCTTTACATTCGGGAGTCATTTATTATAGTCATTTATTATAGTGCAAATTTGACGTTGCCCATGGGAAATATATCCCCTTTCCTGGAACTTCAACCTTTCAATAAAACACACAATGCAGTCAGATCTACAGTAATCCCTGTATTCTATCATTAGTAAAAAATTTCTCTCACTTTGTCTCATGGTTAAGAGAAATGTGTATCTTTATTGATCTTCCATTGCAGAAGTATATCCATTTTACCTACTGTGGCTGCGTTCAACAACAGAGCGCAGACAGAGATCAAACTAATGCACTGGCAGAGTGCCATGAAAGACTGCCAGAAGGTGCTGGAGTTGGAACCAGGGAATTTAAAAGGTGAAATCCTTGTTACTAGATAATGTAATATTAGCAGGATTGTCTAAAAGCATTGCCATGTCTAAAAGCATGTTACAGTTTATTATTGAAAGCTAATGATTATTTTTTAACACCAGTAATAGTTTGTTGTATTTATAAGTGTGTATTGTTGTCATTAGCCCTGCTACGCCGTGCCATGGTGCATAAGCAACAAGGCAGCTTCCAAATGGCAGCTGATGACCTGAGGATTGTGCTTCAGGAGGAGCCACAAAACACTGCAGCTATTGTAGGTGCTTCTACCTTAAACTAATGCCAAGTTATTCTGCATTTGCCCATTAGATGTCACTGTTTTTCCAAAACATATAATTAGTATATACAAATATCTTTCAGCTTGCTATATGTTCGGTTTAGGTAGACCATTTGTAGTTTTTTAACCAAATAAAGAATATGTACTTAACCACGTATATCCACGTATATAATATTTCCACCACATGTATTTACTTTACTGTTTTTTCTCTCCAAAAATGTCTCTATAGTTTATTAATTGAGAATGAGTACTATGCTAACTAGTTGTATAAGATAGTTGTTTCTTTCTTTCTTTTTAGAAACTTATGACTGAAATCGGGGGGTGTCATCAGCAAAAGACTAAAGGCAAAAAAATCCTAATTCAAGACACAGACGAGGATGATGAGGGGGACAGTAAAGATGAGATGAAGGCAGAACAGAAGGGTTAGTCTGTTTGAGCCACTCTTATATATACTGTATATAGAGCATTCTGTCCTCAGCATTCCTTTACGTACTTTAAAGGGTATGGACATTTTCAACCTTTGTTGATTCACAACACATTTAGGCTAAAAAGATAAGAAGTTATATTATGTCACATATGTATCAGCAGACGATACAATACAATGACTGTAATGCCAAAGCAGCACATTGAATACCAAGCTCTTAACTAGGAAGTAGTTACTACTGATCCTAGACAAGCTGGCCAACCAAAGATAGAGCTTAATATTGTCTGGCTGTCGGGTTGGTAACATGAGTTAAATACCTAGGCCAAGATTTATTTGATTTAGTATACCATAGCCGTGCATGTGAGGACTCTGTACTTTGGGTGATTCAGTCCTCACTGTAAGCATTGTAGCAATCCAAAGGATTTGCCCACTAATCCACTAGTCGGTGCTAATTGTGTGTTTAGGAAGCTTTAACCTTTGGGGAATAGCAGGGAAGTCATTTCAATCACAAATCCTGCGATGTGCCCTACTACTCAGAGGAAACCCCTGTGTCCTTCTCTATTACATGACGTTTACCAGAATGTGTGTGTATGTGTTGGTTCACCCCACCCCCACCCTGAGCCTTCACTGCTCTGAGTCGCTGTTTCCTGTAACTCCCCCTTTCAAATGGCGTGTGCTGTGTGTCCAACCCTCCCCCACTGTGATGTAACCGCTGACTGCATCCTGTGGGTGTACCTCTCTCTCTCTCTCTCTCTCTCTCTCTCACTGCCTCGTTCTCTCTCTGTGTCTCTCGCTCTCTCTCTGTCTCACTCTGCCTCTCCCGCCCCTTCCCTCTTCCTTCCAGCTCGTCCGGTTGAACCCTGCCAGCCTGTGGGAGGGGAGGAGAGCGCGGCTTCTTCTGCCGAGAAGGGAAACATGGGGAACGCACAGAAAAGGCCCCACGGCAGAGGAGAAGGGAGCCCGCACGGTGAATCCAACAACTCCCACGGCCACCGGAGGAACAGGGGAGGAAGCTCCGACAAGTACAAGGCAGCCCAGGAATCTCCGGACAAGGTAGCCAACGGAACGGGCAAGAAGAGCTCCACAGCCTCCAACCAGACAAGCCAAGGCAGCGGCTCCAGAGGAGCTCCGGCCGCCGGGAGTGGAGGAAAAACTGTCAACCTTGACGCCCCCTGTGGAGCCCTGCCCCCTCCGCTGGCCCGGCTAAAGAACGAAGGGAACCTGCTCTTTAAAAATGGACAGTTTGCCGATGCACTGGAGAAATACTCACAAGCCATTACCGGCTTGACAGATTCAGGTGGGGTTGAGCACCTTAATTACATCATTCAGAGAAGCCATGCACAGGAGAGCATTTACATTCGCTTTCATACTACGTATAAAATTGCAGCAAACACCATAGTGTCTTAAACAAGCTGGGACAACACACCTGTGGCCTGGCATTTCATTTAATAGACTGCTGTTACATCACATGTCTCACCCATATTGTACTGGAGGAACTGTACTGTTTTGTGGTTTATCATCAACACCCTTGAGACCGTTCCCTTTACTTGGCCAATATAAACGTAAATCTGAAGTTGTGGCCTTGCAGTAAAGGAATCTGCTGTATTAACATCGCTTTATCACATCCAGCTTTTAGACCTTATATGTGTCACGTACCCCTATAGGAATAACCTGTCTTTAAAATGTAGCTGTACTTTCTTAGTGCATCTCATGACTAGTATATACCTAGAGTGATGCGTCACAGTGGGCATTTGTGTGTGTGTGTGTGGACAGTATGTCTGTTTTAGCCTTAGCCTTGAGCTAAGCCTCTCAGCTCAGGTCCCTCAGGTCACGTGGGTCTGAACCACTCACTGTGAAATTGACTCCATGGGGCTGCAGCTGTAAATCTCCCCAACAGAGTGGGAAAGCAGCAGAGTGCGTGATAGGAGAGAAATCGGCCCATTCGCCTCTCGTCTATGCAATATTTCAGCAGGCCTGTGACAGTGCGTTGGCTAGTGCCCTGCTCTGTGGTAAATGGACTGGATGTCCATATATCCTGTGAGTGCTGTGCAGTGGTCCCGGGGTCTGCATTCACACCACAGACTAGAGGTGAGATAGGCCTACGTTTTAACCTTTAACTTCAACCTGAAGCGTAAGTGGGAAACTGCCTCATTACAGTTTGTTGTAGCTACAGCCATAATATGTTGTAGAGGGATGGGGCTTGCAGAGTGATAAACGCACCATATAGTTATTTATAAAACTAGTGGGACATAATATCTTTTAAAACTATCCTGCTAAATCCCCACAATGATACCAGCCTTTTAGTATTGCCTAAAGATATAATCCTAGTCTAATAATTGCCAATGGGGGGATCGTGTGATATGTGCAAGTGGGTTCCATGGTGTGCGGCCATCGTCAGCAGTAATGGTGGCAGTTGCAGAGAGATGGATGCTGCCAGTGGGTGCTACCACACCACGTTATCATCCGTCATCTGATTTGAAAGTCTGAAAGTGCCGCGCTAAGCCGACTATGCTTAGAGCTTCTGGAGCATATATCTGCATGCATACTACAGTATCTGTGTCCATCTGTCTTCATTGATAATGAAACTATGAGTCACCTTAGTCCAGACAAGGACTAACATAATGTCATAATATGTGATCCCAGACTATCAGACAGATTGTTGTAGTGGTTTGACGGGCTTAATCTGTTTTGCTGTCACCTTAGGATGCATTTGATATAATGATATTATAATAATAATAATAATGGAAAGATATGTGTGTTTGTTTTAGGGTCCATACTCAAGCCCCACTGAAGCCATCAGATACAAACTATAGTCTCAGAAGCAAGAGGGTGGTAGTTCAGGTTTAACATTCATGAGATTAAGAAAACCAGCTTTAACATAATCAGGGACCTAATTCACTAATTCAAGTCCAGGAACTGGCTATGTAAATGCCATTGTTGTGAAATTCTTCAAGGTGAAGGAAGTGAAAATGAAATCGTGTCATGGCATGCCATTACACGACATAGCCTCGTGGTTCAAATGCCTTTTCCTGACACAATTATTTCTCCATGGAGATTCTCCATGTCTAGATCACAATAAACAGTCAGTCATAGTCATTATACTTAGAATAATACAAATGACTCATTCCTGTAAGGCCTTTTTTAGGAACTTCAGCATGATGCACCTCTCCCAATGGCAGTTTATTTACAAATGACCCATGGTTATTTTCTGTTTCAACCAGTGCCACATTGGCTATCCTGCATCACCACTGTGGCATTTATCATCTCTGTCTTTGTTTCCCGTTCAGGGGTAGATAGCCCAGAGGATCTATGCATTCTGTACTCAAACAGAGCAGCGTGTTGCCTGAAAGATGGCAACAGTCAAGACTGTATAGACGACTGCACAAGGTGAGGCCCTTACTCAGCGCCCTACCCAAGACTGTAATGTGCTGCAACATAACAATGAATCTTACAGCAGAGCCTAGAATGATATCAGCCCGGGCTGCATAGGTTGTCGGAGGAACCACAACTGTGGCTGTGATCCCTGATTTACAATACTGTACTTACAGAGCTGGCATTGCACAACATGTATTATACTTGCTCTCACATCTGCCACCCCGCCATCCAAATCTATTTATAAATGAATCCTCTCAAAAGCCGGTATTCATAAAATTGAGTATCACTAAAAGAGGCAGCATACGATATCTAAAGCATAACTTTGAGATATCCGTCTATCTCAGTCTTGTTACTACAAGGCCTTCTTATGTGTATATTGCATCATGCTTTACAAATTGGATCTGCTAGAGCATATGTTGTAGAAATCTCTTTTTATATGCAGTTGTAAAGGCAACAAAGCCGCATTGTAATGTTTTAATGATGTACAACACGTGCAACACTTTATGTGTCTGGTTTTGAATTCTTTACGTGTCTAGGCCTGGGTACACATAACAACCTTTACTTCAACATCAGCCAACAGCGTCAACGGAATGGGGAAAAGCGGACTGTCAGCATTGTTGTTTGATGTACCAGGACCTTCTGACTTAGTAGTTATTTAGTAAGCAGGACAAAAAAAAAGTTTTCTGTTACCTAAAGTAGCTACAACACACAATCACACACTCACATTGAGTCTTTCAGTGTATTATGCATAGTCATGGTCAGCCCCGTCCCCCATAGTATTCACTGGCAGGCCTGCTCTTGCCCCTCCTTCCTGCCTCATTAATTCTTTTAATACCCTCCAGAGCCCTGGAGCTGCAGCCCTTCTCCCTTAAGCCCCTCCTGCGACGGGCCATGGCTTACGAGACTCTGGAGCGCTACCGCAAGGCCTACGTGGATTACAAGACAGTGCTGCAGATAGACATCAGCATTCAGGCAGCACACGACAGCGTAAACAGGTATTAGCATCTACCTTTCACCTCCCACACCTTCATCTGGGAGGAGCTACTGAGCAGGGAGGTGTCAGTACAGACATAAGAGATGATACCACTCGATTCAGCAATGTTATTTTGCCTGGCAATTAACGCCCCTTGCTTGGATAATTTGAGGGACAAAACATTTACTTCACGACAGTAGAGTCAAGAGTTTTTCTCCACTTTAATCAGATATATTGGGAAATATAAAACAGTGATTGCCGACATGTCATTATATTATCAATCAAGAAAAATAGTGTTTGTTTCAGAATAATGTGATTAGTAGATTTAACATTCTACAGATGAGCTGCCCACACATTTAGTCAGCATCTAATTAGCGGTTAGGAGATTTTGTTGTTGTGGTTGACATGCTGCTCCAGCTAGCAGCTATTTTTGACTTTCAGACTAGGTGTCCTGTCTGTGTTACGCAATAAGGCAGCTCACCTGGGCTCAGGAACATCAGGGGATAAAAGGCCACATTTATTGTCCCCCACACAAAATGACAATGACACTCCTGCGCAAGAAATAACTACAGAATAATTGTCACAGTTTGTATCCAGAAATAATAAAGTACATTTTATATACCTCCTGCTAGTATACATGTGCGTGTGTGGGTTTCTTCAACATCGTTTGTGTCCATTTGTCCACACCTGGCCTGCGTCTCTGTGCACCTAATCATACAGTATCTGTTGGTGTCTGTAACAAAGTACAACATTGGTGTGGCCGGCAGGATCACAAAGCTCCTCATACAGCAGGATGGTCCAGCCTGGAGAGAGCAGCTTCCGGACATTCCTCTGGTTCCAATGTCCGCTCAGCAGCACCGCAGAGAGGAGCCGCCCAGCGCCGAGGTCCTACAGGCCCGGGCAGAGAAGGTGGCCAGAGACACAGGTACAGTAGTATGTCTGTGTCTTCAAGGTTCATCATCAGATTACCTTCTCACATACTGGCCACTTCTTTTTAGCATTACTGACTTCTAATATAGGAGATACATAGACAATAATTACTACTAGTATACTATAGTAAATAAAACTTGGATCCGTTTAGGGAGCAAACCTTTGAACAAGCCTCGACTTAAACCAGCATGGTTCAGGCAAACCTCAGGGCTTGAATTCCAGTTTGAAATGCCAGGCAACACAATATGTCTCTGTAAGTGAATGCAATCTTATAGGGCCAGATTCAAGTTCAGTCCGTTTCAATGGCCACTGACATCAGCATCAGTTCCTTTATCCACGTTTTGTATCCCTTGCCTAGTGAATATGGAGGCTGTGATAATAACCTCATTGACTCCTAAGTGCACATTTTAGGCACACACTGTAGCTGTAACACTGTAGATGGGAGTAGGGTGCCTTAGGCCTACTTCTATTAAGGAATGAAGATGCCACGATCATCGCTGTTCCCTGCCTGAACATGTAGTTTGTCCTTCCCCCTCTGGCCGCCCTGCAGTGCGGGGGTTATTTTTAAACTAATGGAGGAACGGGGCTGCTGCCAGGTTTTTTTTTCCTTCCCAGAAGAAAACACTGAGCAGATTGATCTGCTGTCGCTCCATACTGAGACGGATGGCTGACTTGACTTGAGTGTCTGCGGTACAGATAGCCTTCCAATCAGCCCCCCCCCACACACACACACACACACACACACACGCGCGCACACACGCACACACACACACACACACACACACC
>JAODLI010018336.1:0-46068 GCA_027575585.1 Percopsis omiscomaycus
TTCCACATCATTGCATTCTGTTTTTATTCACAATTTGTACAGTGTCCCAACTTTTTTGGAATCGGGTTTGTATTTAGAGTATATAATATAGAGGATAATGAGCACTTATGAGAAAAATATGGGTTATAAGAATGAATAATTTCAACGAGCACAACAGTTTGGGTAGTTCGGGGGAATGGAAGACTAATGGGGGCACCCTCACTATTTATCATAATTGGTGCCATATTAGACAAGGAAGATTGTCCACACATCGTACAATGCAAAACTTATTGGGTTAGGGAAATAAAAGGTGGGAGGTTTGGATTACACGGCGAGCACTCATTTGTTTGGCTTGGGAAATAGCCAAAGGTAGTGGGCCATTATGACGGGATATTAGATTTGATCAGATTCCGTTTCCTTCTTTGCTCAAGGCATTGGGAAATATTAGCATTTTTAAGTGGTATAGATGGTATTATCATCTCACTTTGTTGACTTTGCGCAGGAACCTAGAGACGCCTAAACAAAATTTTTTCCTGGGAAAACAGATCTTTGACAGTGCTTTATTCTTTCAGGATCTATTAAGCCCATCACGCATGCAAAATCATGCATATGAATAGCATTCAAGGTGGCAAATGTTTTCCCCACCCATTTCTTTCCAGACATTTGCATTAAACAGTGGACCCTCAAGGGAGCGTGTGTAGAATTGCCTTGAATGGAACTTTAAAAAGTAGTTACTTAACAAGACTATTTTGTGTAAGTCTAAACTTAAAGTCTTATAGTTATCAGTTATTGTTATCAGTCTTATAAAATACAGTGATTAAAATGGAAATATGCCGATATACACAAAAGTGCCCACTTATAAGACAATAAAACTGTTACCCATTAGGAATATCATTCTATAGCATACCTATACTGTATACTACATGATTGATTTTATTATTGTCACAGACAAGGAAATGATGCAGACAGAACATCATTAACAACAAATACTTTTGCTATAGGTGTTCAAAGGTACCAAACCCTCCTTACCACGTGTATTCTATCCAATCTCCACAGATTAGACTGGGTTTCTGTGTTGCATATACCTGTACTATAATAAAACAGTGTTAAATGAATTGACCTCCGACGAGTGAAATGAATCTGAAACAGACCAGGCTGAAGAAAGCACAGGAGGGTACATTGCAATCGCACGCCGTCGCCATTAAGCACTATCGCACCTAGACCCTGGCAATGCTGTGGCCTTGCAGAGCATTTAGACAGAGTTTAATACCACCATAACACCATAACATAAATGATTGAGGTTGGGCTGACACTCACATTATTATCATATTGTCATACTGTTGTCGTGTCCCTCTAGTTCACGTCCAGGGGGAATTGGTCTTCAAGTGCTAATGAAGATGTCATAGTTTGTTAACCCTATGGGGAAATTACCTTAGTTTGCTTCCCTTCAAAGCAAAGTCAGAGCACATGGCCATCTACAACATGGTAGCCTGGGAGTTGGTAGGGATTCAATGCGTTTTGCTTGAGGGCAAATGATAAGCGATAAGTGATTAGTGCTCACTGATGTTCGGCCCCCAATTCTGGCCATTTGCCTCTGTTTCTGCAGGTTCCAATAGAGATTTTTCTTTTGTTTCTAAAAAATCTAAGACATCACAGTGCAGCTTTTTACCAAACCAAAGGCATAATAACACTGGGTTAAATTGCAGTTTCTGGAACAGTTTGTGTCCGAAAGGTTTGGACGCCAGTGGACTTGGGAGATGGTGTTCCTTAATGTCCGCTGAAAGTGCTAGCATTAAATAAACAATGTCACAAATATAGCTTTTGTGGACACCAGGTGTGACTTGTGTGTATCACAGGGTAACCAGGGCACCAGAGACCATCAGGAGTGTAGTTCATTTCTGACAGAAAGCCTATTATCATTTAGTTTCTTTTCATCCCTTTAGCATTGTGTTTCTTTTGATCTGGCAAAACTCATTTCAGCTCAAACCTCTAACTGACATTTAGAACCTGAGAAGTGCTTCAGGTTTTTGTGTTGGAGGACATACACTAAATCCCCTCTTAGAATACAACAGTGGAGAGGTGAACACAATTTGGCTCACTGAGTGTTGCTATAAGGCTAGAGTGGGTGGTTTTGTATCATTAAAGATTCCTGTGGAGAAAATTATCTAAGAAAATACATAAAATTGTTAAAGTAGATCGCATTTTATATAGCTTACATTCAATAACTATTCTGCTAAATAATTGGCTTCCATTTTGCTGTGACAATATTCCTACTAAACCGCCTAAAAACATTAAAATAAAAATTTCAGTGGGTAATTAAAGGCATTCAACCACATGTTAAAAATAAACTTTAAAAAAGTGTCAGGCCACGCATCAATGCATTAGCGTTGCCTCTTTTACAACATCGCATGACTCGTGTAATCCTGCCTATATGAAGTAAAGAACTAATTATAAATGAGGCCTATACTGAATTGTGTTGTTAAACAATTGATTTCTTTCGTTTCATATGTTAAGACACACGCTTCACGACAAAAGCCACGTAGCAATGTCACATGAAACCTTGTCACAGTTTAATTGGGAGTGATGGTAATCTTGTGAACTTGGTGTAAACAACAATGCCGACTCACGGTGGCTGTGTCTTATTCCATTTGCTCAGAGAAAGACAAACAAAAGAGCCCAAAGACAAAATTGGTAATCCAATTCAGGCTTCCATTGAAAGCATAGTTCTTCATTTTTGCTTGTGTCTCCCAACATTTTTCAAATCACTGCTTCCCCTGTGCCTCCCTCCCCTTGTGGTTGGTCGGAGGTTAACTCAGCCGGATTCTCTTGCGTTCCCAGCTTTAATAAACAGATGTTCATTAAGCCAGAATGCAATGTTCTCTGCATGACGGAAAGTTAGATACATTTAGACAGACAATTTCAACTGTTTCACAGCTATCGCAAAAGAGAAAGAGAGAAAGAGAGAAAGATAATGTTTTTCGCAACGGGAACCGAGCGTGAGTGCTGGTGTGTGCGTATGTGTGTTAGGATTTTGTGTGGTCGTGTGGTTTAGCATCTGCTCTATGTCTGACCCTATGACCCCGAGAGAGAGAGAGAGAGAGAGAGAGAGAGAGAGAGAGAGAGCAAGAGAGAGGAATTGAGGAGGGAAGGAGTGCTGGAAAAGAGGTGGGGAATGCGTCTGTGCAGCAGACGGCCAGTGTCAGAGATCAAAAGGTTCGGTGTTGTCCGTTACAGCACCCTGCTGGGTTTTTGTCTGGCCGGCTGGACAAAAGCCACCAGAAGTCACTGGCCGAAACTAACCCTCCGTGTTTCAAATTTGTCCGTGTACAACCTGAACTTCAGCTACACGAGAATGTCAATAAATTCTAAATGGAAATTTATTGTTATGTCTACATACTACATACAAGATTTTTAACATTGTCTGTTACCTTAGCGTGACTGGAACACACAAGGATTAATAATAACACATGAGGACAGATTGGGTAGCACCTAACACCTGATTTGTCACTTTTGTGTTATCAAATGGGTATCTGTACCCTGTTCGAACTAGCATGATAAATACAGTGCAATAATTTCTTTTCATTGCGCACAGACCAAAGCAACGTGTACTGTAACGCGTGTTCAGAGCACTAAAGGATTAAAACCTTCCTGTACGAAACCTTCCCATCTATTGATATTTACTTAGGAAAACACTGGCCAGTTAAAGTGTAGAGAGATAGCAGGACGGAGAAGCGACAAAAGAAGAGAGGGGGATTTAAGGTGAGCAGGTGACAGCAGTAGCCCACAGCTGTGAGCCAAGTGTGCCCAGAAACAGCCTGACAGCGCCTGCTGGGAAAATGAGTCTTCTCGGGACATAAAACAGACACACACATCCACATGTGCACCAAACTCACACATTCGGTGAACAACAGTATAACAAGACTCCCAAGGTGCTTGACTCAGACAGGAAATACATCATCACTGTGGAAGGAAATACATCACCTGCCGTGCTCTTTGACTTTCAGCCAATAAGGCTGTGTTCCTGTGCACATACAGTGCAAGAATATTTGTGCATCGTGGACGGTGTAATCAGTTCTTTTAGATGTACAGTTACAATACAGAGAAGTACCGCCAGGGGTACAGAAATGAACAAAAAACCTTGGAATGTCGTAGGTTTAGGTATTAACTCGATGCTAAATTGTGAGCTAGTGCATGTGTGTGTATACTGTATATATACGGTGTATATGATGTCTGCTGACAGCCATGTTGGAGCTTTTCAGACACACGGGCAAACCCGTCGTCTCATGTCTGTAAATGAACATGCGCACACACACACTTTCAAAGTAAACAACCATTCCCACTTTCAACATGAAAACCTTATAACACCAGAGCTATAGTTAAGAGTTGTGAATAAGACTTTTTATTCAATCTTAATCTGACGTAGAGACACATTCGGTCACACTGATACATGTGATCTCATCAATAAAAATATATTTTATATGTTCATATATAGCCAATATAATGTTAGTTATTGTATAGTCCACTTTTTTCAATAATAAGATTTTTTGGTCATTTACAAAAAAAAATTTACATTCCCGAAAATTGCAAGCTCAGTTTGCATTTTATTATGGTATATACAAGTCCCAAATACCATTTAGCAAAGAAGAGTCTCTAGGACCCCAAACAGTCAATGTAAAGTCAATCCGAACAGAACATGAGGGTTATAAAAGGTCTAACTGAGAACTAACAATGAGCCCTTTTTACCTTGTGCTATTTGACAACGGTCAAATATCATATATTTGCAGAGTTGAATAAATACTAAGTACCCCTGAAAAACCAACAAATTGTACATTTGGTCTTGAAACAGGAAGTTAGAGCGGGAATTTTCAAGGAAAATTACCTTTTTCTACGTTAACCTATAGTGATTTATAGATCTAAGTAAAGAACAGTCCCCCAAGTACATGGATGTGTCATCAGCATATTCCCAAGAGGGGGCCTAATGAGCTGCATTTACTCAAAGCACCTGTGTGATTTCACTGTGACTTGAATTAAATTGTTTTTAGCTGACTATATACTCTGAATATTATCTAATGTTACCACGGCAAACCTCTAGCTCCCAAGCAAAGAGGATTTTAATTCCTGTGTCTAAATGCAACAATAGAACTGTAGAAAACCCCATCATAGGTTTTATTGCTTTACAGAATATTGAAGTAGTCCTAATAGAATTCAGCGGACAGGATCACTGTCAAGCAAAAGGCTATTTCTTTAACCTTAATGCCAACTATAATGATGACAGTTTTGCATTAAGGTAAATAGTGTATTGAGACTATTGAGACTGTTCAATACTCTTCGGTGTCTACTTACAGGCAGGATCTAGTGGTCTAGGTGTTGGACTCCCAGCCAGAAGGTTGTGGGTTCGAGCCCCAGAGTTGGTCTACTTGTAAGTATCCTTGCGCAAGATGCCTAAACACTTCCTGCTCCATGCATTTTATAAAAGCATCTGCTAAATAACCTAATTGTAAATGTAATTGTACTTACCAAAAATAGAGATGCACCGGTCGACCTGCCATCAATCAGAATCGGACTTGGGTCTTATGTATGTCTTTGTGTGTCCACCCCCAGGGTAACACATACTCTCCTGGTCTAACATATTTGGGGGTAAGGTGTGTGTACGTGTGCATATGCATGTTTGTCCCATTGCCGTTTGACATAATGAAGATGCTAAAGCAGAACGGCAGACTGCGTGTCTGTGCACACGTGCAAACGTGCATGTGACAGTGAGAGCCAGTGTACAAATGCAGTACGCCAGGGAGCATAGCTCAATGTCATATCTTAAGGAATTAGTAGAAAGATCAATAGATACATGGATTATTCTGGAGCCATAAAAAAATCCCAACACGTAGATAAAAATACACACCCACACAGACGCACACTTCTTGTCACAGAGTAGTCACTAACAAAAAAGTACAAGGTGCGTCACATGGAGAGTGGTGCTGCAAATTAAATGGAAATGTCATAAAGCAGAAAATTCCAACTGAGAGAGCACTGCCCTCGTATGCTGCAACATGCCACATGATACCCCTAAAGATATCAACACATGCTCACCCCGCCTTCACTGGCTCAGAGGAGAGAGAGAGAGAGAGAGAGAGAGAGAGAGAGAGAGGGAGGGGGGGGATAGAGATGAAGAGGAGAGGGGTGGAAGAGGGACTACAGAGCAGAACAGATGTAAAATATAGAAGCTTACGGGACTCATTTATGAATTTGTTGATGTCTGTATGTAGTCCTACAGTATGCACTAATATGCACAATGTATGTGTGAGTGCAGCTGCCTGTTATCAGTCAGTGTCACCTCATAAGAGAATTTGATGAACAAATCAGACAAGCTGGTGGGTCAACATAAACCCCTTGGCACAACTCACATTTACATTTATCCCTAATGTCTACTTCGTATCAATGTTATTGTTTCCCAGATAGTTTTGCAAAGGTTAAAAATGATCCGCTACATCAACGTTTAATTAGAGACAACGTCCGCTTACAGAACCCGTCACACAATCATATCTCTTCCACAAGTAGATGAGAGAATACGATGGCTGCTAAGCTGGAAGTCCATGAGGACATGTGTGTGCAAAGATCTGTGCCTATTAATAGTATCAAATCTCTGACCTGTCCATCACACTAAAGCACAGAACACCAGCTGGAAATTCTGTGCTTTAGTGTTCTGTGTTCTGGTGCTGGAAACTGAGAAATAGAGCGGCGTTTCTCAGAACAAAATTTGTTCATACTGCCCCAGCTCCCTGCAGTATTAGCTTGTTTAGATCTGACCATGACAAACTGTTTTCCATATGACTTCCTTGGTCTCGTGCCTATTGCCTAAAAAGGGACACCCCTCAGTTGGCGTATATACGATTACCCTTGAAACCAGGGTTACAAAGACATTGTTTTGGTTTGAAAGCTTTTAGAGCACATGCTCCTCCCTTGCCTGTGGCAGGCAATCCTCTCTACTCCTCCCCATACAGCTCTCATAGGCTCACAGAGTTCCCTAACCCATCCTCCTACAGCCTCCAACATGTGTGGAGAAGTGTAGTTTAAACAATCAATAGTGAGCTGGGGCAATACAATCCAGGAGTGTACCTTAAAGGCCTTTGAGAGTGTACCTTTCTACAGATCTCAAGCATCTGAAGCATCGATGCTTGAGATGTAGAGGGTTTACATTGAGATTTTGCAGGTGTTTTAATCCAGGGATGTAGCCAACATGACTTGCATAAGGTACGGTTGTTGGCTACACTCCAGATATGCTAACACACTCCACTGCTCTCATCCTGTTGTCGGTCTGGCTTGGTCTCTATGACTGGTCCAAACTCCTCCCTTCTCTGACTCTCTCTCTCTGCACCCCCTCTCGCCTCCTAGTTCAGTTTCAAAAGCCACTAATCAGCTCCTGTCACATGCAAGCCCTTGCTGCTCTTCTTCGCTGCTCTCCTCCTCTCACACGTCTCTCCCTCCATCCATTTTCTCTATCCAGAAAAAAAGTGATTTAAGGAGAATGAGATGGACAACTGGGACAGATATATAGAAATGAGAGATGAAGGGAAGGGAAAAGACAGACACTGGTAGAGAGACTAACAGAGGAGAATGAATGAAGATAGCGACAGCGAAAAAGGGAAGGAGAGAATGAATTAACAGCAATCCGGTCATAGAGCGTGAGACAGGAAGGGAGAGAGAGAGAGAGCATTATATAACATCCTTCCCCATATGAATTAACTGGTATGAGGGGGAAAATTAAATAAAATGCTGTGTAAGACTGAAACCTTCTCACTATAAACGCGTATACACATATACACGCAAACGAGTATACAAGCACACTCCCCAAACACACTTTGGCATAAGCAGCTCACGTTCGCTGCCACAGCCCAAGAGCTACCGCAAGAATATTTATTGGCTACCAGCTCAATGGCTGTATTGAAGAGAGGGATAGAGTGGAAGAGAGAGAGAGAGAGAGAGAGAGAGAGAGAGAGGAGCAAACAGAATCAGAAAGAAAATGAGGAGAGGCAAAGAGGTTGTTGCCTGTCTGACCGCCTTTAACTCATCCCTCCATCCTCCTGTATGAGAGCTCTTTCCTTTTCATCGCTTTTCTCCGCAAGACACCTCACACACATACTGTATGGTGTACCTCGCACACGCACGCGCCACACAAACCCCAGACAGCCTCTCTATCTCGCGCGCTCATTTACGTACGCGCGACTAAAAGCCATGCTCCTTCCCCATGACTGCAGCAGAAAGGTCCCCATCTCGCCCAAGCCGTGAGTGCGCTCGTGTGAGTGAGTGCGTGCGTGTGTATGCGCGTGCGGCTGGCTGTCTAGGTGCGTGCGCGCGCGCAGAAGTATACGAGCGTGTGCGCGCGCGCGTGTCGCATCCTTACCTTGCACGCACGAAGAGAGCGAGCAGAAAACGACACTCCATAGAAAACAGCACGCCACGGCGATTCCTCCGTCCATCCTTCCTCTCCTCCTCATCATCTGAGACGAGTGGTCCGCCAGACAACGTGCCATGCCGCTATTAGTATTTTTATTAGTATTAATACATCTTCCGCGAGCCGAGCTCGAGCCCTCTAAGCTCTCACCGGGCCGCATGCTGCTTCACATTCAGAAAACAGAAGGAGAGAGGGAGAGACAGAGGAAGGGAGAGAGAGAGAGAGAGAGAGAGAGATATGCCGTGCGTTTTCTCCTCCTTTTAACATGGAAAAGATAAATCCATCATATCCAAAATGTCATCCAGAAAGTAATGAAGACACAGGTTGTCCCTCTTCTCAAAACACGCACACACAAAAAAAATCACTATCCACCGTTTTTTTCTTCGCTATATCTCCCTTTTATCCGTACTTGTCGTCAATATCTCTCTATTCGGTTCCGCTCCCTTTCACAGTGAAGATAATCAACGATTCTTGCGGGCTGCGTGCCTTCTTCATCCTGAACACCCCTTCTTCTCGACTCGGTTATTTCTTATACGACTCACGGTCGTTTCCCCACAGCGGTCTGCTCGGCTTCTCTCGTTTGTCTAAAGTCGTTCTTTTCTGGGGTGTCAAATAGAATTAAACGGAGGGTATATACAGTAGGCTAGTCGTTTTCTTCTTATGGTTAAACACGTTCTCTCTTTACCAGAAAAGCTCCTATCCTCCGGTGTTCAGTTATATTTTCCTTTTCCTCGCGTGTCTGTGAAACATTCCTAACCTTTCCTCTCCTCCGCACTTCTGTCACAAGCGAGGAGGAAACTGAAGCATCTTTTCCGTCAAATTCCAACTTAAATCTTCTCTGCGTTCAACGTAACAAGAAATAAAAACTAATAAGTGGAATACTCACGCGTTGATAAGAACATATAGTAGTGACCACACAATTCTTATCCGTCCATCAAACGAAGGAAAGAGGTTTACACACCGTTTGTTGGTGTTAAAAGCGAGGAGTAGCCTAAATTATGTTTCCTCTCTTCCGCTGGCAAATCCTTTCATCTCTTTTTTCCTGGCGCGCGCGCGACGCTCGTCCGACCGCAGCTTGGGCTCCGAATGTGAAAACTGGGATGCAAAGCTCGCGCTGTCACGGTTGAAACACCAAAAACCTGCAAGAGACGCGCGCCAACACCTAGACACCGGTTCGAGGGCTATCTCCTCTCCGACCGCGTGTGGCGTATAAAAAAAAATGACAGGTGCGTAGGCTACGGAGTCCCTGTTCTCTGAGGGGGAAAATACTTAAATATTTCTGTTTTCTTTTGTAGTTTTAAAACAGCAAAATAAACATTTACTAGAGTACTAGAAAAACTAACAATCCGTAAATTCAATGTGTAGTTTTGTCTCGGGGATATTCCGGATCTGTTTTCTTGTTCAATGGGTGGGTAATGATCATTAGAGCCAATAGGCTGGCCTCTCTGAATTTTCAGAAAGAAACCAATTGGACAGTACACACATTTGCTGACACTGTTTGCAGGCTATAAGATGGCATTGCTCCTCTCCTACAGTAAGACAAAATAGGAAGTATATATTTCTTCCTTGAGATGTTTATTAATTGAAAGAAATGTTACTGACACAAACCATGCCTCAGCAAAGATATATAGTAACAAAAGTAAAAGAAATTGATGAATAAAGAGAATGTAAATTGAGTCTTCACATTTTGTGGCAAATAAAAAAACTCCCCATTAAATCATTAGATGTGATGTCATCGGTGATAGCATTGTGAAACAGCTGTGATTCAGAGTGACTTGTCATAAATATCCCCAAGGGAAATATGCAAATAACTGGTGGTGAACTGGACGGGTTATTGTCCAAGTCTTCTCCCATTGGGATGCTAAATTAGACTGCATTTGTGGATTTCCTCTCCCCATATATTCTCAAACCAACTAATGCTTCAACATAATGCATAGTAAATGCAAGGGAGGCGGAGGGGGGTTCGGGTGGGGTGTGTGTTGCCCGTGTGTGTGTGTTTGTACGCAAGTCTGTCGTGGCTAAGAGAACACACAAACAATGTCATGTCCTTAGTGTAGCACAGTGCACGTGCGAGTGTAATTTGACTTGAGTAACTGTCTAAAGGCATGTACACCACAGTGCACAGGGGTGCGTGTGCCGCGCGCCTGTGCGAGTCCGTACGCGCGCGTGCATTAGCGCCTCTCTCTCTCTTACCTTAAAGCACTCTTCTGCCATCTACAGGCTAACTCGCAATCTCTTTCCCCTTCTTCCTCACTCTCTTCCTCTCTCTCCCTCTCTCCCTCTCCCTCTCTAGAAATCGGTGCCATTTAATGTGGCATCATGTAAATGTTCTATATGCAACGGCTGTCTCCTGTGTTCACGTATACATGCGTGTCCGTGGGGATCTGCGCCTTGTGTCAGTAATGATCGGCGGACAGGCCAGATGTGTATGGGGTGTGTGTGTGTGTGTGGGGGGGAGGTCGTTTTGAGAAATCAATAAACCATGTATGAGGTCCATGTCCAGCGAGTGAGGCGGAGCAGAAAGCTAAGGAGGAGAGGAGAGTAGAGGACAGGATGAGAAGAGAGAGAAAGGAAGAAGGCAGGAGGGAGGGCGGAAGAGTAGAGTGTTATAGGAACAAGACGAAAGACATTGCATGTCAGGGAGGGGGGAGAAAGAGGGAGGCAACGCAGCTGTAGCTGCAAAGAAACGACACGGAAACTTGCTTGAGAAAGAGGGATAGAAAGAGAGAGAGAAGAGAGAAGTGGCATGAAAGAAGGAAAGAGGACACGTGGGGAGGGAGAGAGAAAGCGAACGCCGCCGGGGAGGGGAATGGAGGGAAAAGAGGAGAAAGAGAGAAGTCTCACGTGAGCAATTCACTTTCCTCCATGTTAAGCCAAACAAAGCACATTCTAGTGGCTCTGGCCCCAATGACTCCAGATGCTACGACCCATATGTTCTCTCCATAAACAACATACAGTGTTACCAGCTAGCTAGGCAACTCCCAACGGGGGCAGGTGGAGAGCTCCGCGTCTTGCTCAAGGACGCCTTGGCGGGACGCATTGGCCTCGGAGGGGATTTAACCTTTGATCCTCTATAACACATGACAGTGTCACTAAAGCCGGGCTCAGGCTTTGTGCCGCTGGACACCCTGACACCAGATTGACTAATCAGAGCCCGCCGAAGTCCCACAGTGCACAGTAAACATTTTACAAGATTACCACGGATCACGTCGAAGCGAACATCTAATGTCAAACACATTAACAGACGTTGGCACCTTGGTTGGGCTGTCACATTCACCCCATAGGGCTAAGGCTAAGCATCAGCTGCGATGGTCTTTACTGTAATATGTGGCGCCAGCCCTCTGAAGGTGGACGGGTGACAACCCCCTCTTTGCCTATAAACACCAAGTGTAGTTTGCATTTCAGCAAATGTAACCCTACTCCCAGAGCAGACCTGAGGTTGCCACGGCAACCCAACACCCCACGACCTCTCCGGTAAAGATTTATAAAATGGTTCTCTGTGAAAACCGATTCTGATGAAAATCAGAATATCGACGATTATGTAATTAACTTTAAGACGTAAATTCCACGTTGCACATGTAACGATGCGTCGTGGAGTGGCGAGGGGAAGCGAGAGAAAAACGACGGCAGACGTAGAAGCGGTGAACGCATGAAGCGTTTTTTATTACTCCAAAAACTGAACACAAAGTACAGGAAAGCAAAACAATGACCGACAGCACCTAGTACTGTTGGGGAATTTAAATTGTGTTCATAATTAACAAAGGAGGCGCACCTGTGCGGGGCTAATCCCCCACAGGTGCGCAGGGGCGCACCTGTGGGGTTATGGTGGGGTTTATGGTGAAGGGGCCCTGCGGCAGAAGGCGAGAACCCTCAGGAGATCTGACCAGGGCTGGGCGACCTCGACGGCTGAGATCCTCTGGGGGGCGGACCAGGGATGGGCGGCAGCGGCAGCGCGGACTGCGGCGGAATGGATCCTCCAACCGGACTGGGCTCCGGCTCTGGGAAACGAGGACTCGCAGCCAGCTGTGCAGCTGGCGGGCTGCGGTGGCGTGTATCCTCCGGACCAGGCTCGGGCTCCGGACACGAGGACTCACAGGCGGACGTGCAGCGGACGGGCTGCAGCGGACGGGCTGCGGCAGCGTGGACCCTCCAACAACTGGACCAGGCTCGGGCTCCGAACATGAGGACTCAAAGGCAGCAGTTTTGGAGACAGGCTGCGGCGGAATGGGCTCTCCAGCAGCTGGACTGGACATGGGCTCCAACAGCGAGAACACTCAGGCGGCAGTTCCGGAGACAGGCGGCGGAGGTGTGGGCTCTCCGTCCTCGTAGCGACAGAGAGCAGAGCTGCGCTGGGCGCACTTACCAGAGGGGTCCTCGTAGCGTGGGCAGGCGAAGCTGGCTCTGCATGGCGATGCGGGCAGCTAGGCTGGCCGGCGAAGGACGTGCTCTGGGCTACGAAGGCTGGGCTCGTGCTATGGCAAAGGAAATGGTTCCACGCTCCCCGAATGGCTTCCGCCAGAAGCACCTAGTGCTTAAATAGTGTTCATAATTAACAAAGGAGGCGCACCTGTGTGGGGCTAATCCCCCACAGGTGCGCAGCCAGGACGGAAGGCATGGGGCGTGCACGGGCCTGTGCACGTCAATGGTGAAAGCACACTAAAGACACGCAGACAAAGAAAGGTTTTGTGTTGTAAAATGTATCTTTTAAAAGAAATATATGAACTGATTGATTATTATTATTGTACTATAAGTGTTATAGTACGTATTATCTTTCACCAGATGTTTCCACATGTGTGAAATATTATGTTTTGCATAGATATACAATTGATTGGTATTGCTCTAATCCCTCATAATAACCAGCTAATGTTTGATGTGTATTATCCTCTATGCACACTCTATGCTTATGAAATGTACATCGGTTTTGATATGTGCAAAGCCAGCTAGGTTAAAATACATTAGATCAGCTAGTATTTCTCTATGAAACAAAGAGGCATGCCTTTTCCGTCCCTGATAAGAAAAAGGCCAAACGGCCAAAGTTATGCCTTGTTCTAAAAAGTCTTCTGTTTGGCATCCTTCCCAGATGTTCTGAACTCTGCGTTATGCAACCTCAAGTAGTGCCCGCGGCCTGGCATTCTAAGTTTCACTTATTACTTTTAACTATTTTTCATTTGTTTTTCTTCTATACCCCTTTATTCATTTTATAATTATCTCAGTTATTTTACTTTAGGTCACTTTTCAACCTAGTTTCATAAGTCAATCTGGGCTCCTCTGCAAATCGCCAGCCCATAGTTGAAATCTGGATTTTTGTGTTTACAAGGTGTGTGAGGCTGCAGTCTATGAGGCTGCAGTCTATGAGAGCAAACTAGCTGTCATAAGCATAAGTGGATTCCCAAACTCCGACGAAACCAAGCGAACCCCTACACAGGAAGCGAGGGCTTGATTCGCTGTAAATGCATGACTGCTTGAACGTGAACGGTCACAAGCTGTCGCCATAGGAACCAGTCCACAGCTAAAAAGGTGGTGTGGATGCCGTCACTTCCGTGACACTGCCGAGATGCTCCGGGCCTACTACTAGTGAGAAGCCAAGGCTGCCGCAGCTGAAAAGTCCAGTGGACAGCGCTACCAGCCGATCTTCAAACTGTAAGCACATTCACTGTTATTTGATATACCAAACAACTAATCAATACTCTGTGTCAAGTCTCATCATTCAGATTAAATTAAAGAGTTTTGACTGATTCATAAATAATTAAATAAATTCTATACTATCAAATATAGTATAATTATCATTTATGATCAACTGCAGTTGCCATAAGCTGGAAGAAGGCTCCCTCTGCCTTAAGACAGGGTGGTGCTCTGAGGTTTATTAAATATTCATGAATAATAAAAAATATTACATTAGAGAAATATTCATATCCAGAATATAGAGGTCGATACATTACATTACCAAGGCATGGTAAAGGGTGCTGTACACTACACCTATAAAAAAAAAACGGTCAAATGTCACAAATGCCACACAAAAGATCACAAATCTTTTATCAGTTTTAGCCAATCAGATAAAGCAACCGCAATAACGTGTATTCAACCATGCGGTCTGACTTTTAGTGTACATATTGGCCATAGGAGGCAGAGCAAGGGTCCCAAAATGCATGTGCATGTGTGCGCTATGGTGATACATACTAGTTGCTAAAAGCAACCAACGGATTTCAAAACGATGGTCAGGGAAGCAATAGGTCCAAAGTGGGCAACATCATTGCTGATACATAACAGGCATTAGAGAGCATTACTTTACAGTACCATATAGACATCTATATCTAATGATCATTTTGATTGTCCGTAATGTGCAATGCTCTACATTTGTACAGCATTGCACACAGCATTTGTGAGGTGTACACCCTATAATTCCAAAAAGTATCGACGGCCCTGTAGTTCTCCAGGATGTTGTAACATGGAGACAATGGGACAAAATAGGAGAGCTACATGATTCCCAATTTTCCTCTCTGTTCATGACGGATTCCCTGGACAGCACAGCAGAACATGTAGCTGCTTTTTATGTCCTTAGTTAAGAGATACAGTATACTGTATGCTCCCCTCATCTGAGTCCATCCTTTGGATCAATGTTTATATGCTATGTTTATATTACCGTTGCAATCTGATGGAATTCCTTTGATCACAGGACAGTGATTCTGTTCTTTTTCATTATTTTCATTCATTCATTCATTCATTCATTCATTAATACATCCATCCTTCCACAGTTAAATGTTCCATATTTCCCTCTTTTTAAAGCAATTGAAACACATTGCATGTATTCTATAGAAATGTATGAGGTTTATATCTTCAAAAAAGGTTACCCATTATTTTTAGCATAAAAATAAGACCTTTCTGTGGGTGGTAATTTTGTGGAGTGAACCACTGTTCTGATTGGCTACTTCATCAGACAGTTGGGTGCAGGCGGAGAGCAGAGACTATAATAGACAGAATTTTAGGATTATTATTATCACCCTTTCTTTTAAGATGCTGAAATGTGCCATATTGCTGGTTTGCTGTCAGTCACACTGGTCCAGAACTCCCCAATCAATCATGATTTGTCAGACCAGTGAGCCAAACCAGAAGGGGGGTTCTTGTTTTAACAAGCCTAAAGCCCTGGGCAGTCAAACAGCCTTTATTTAATAAAGCTACTGTTAGGGGAGGTAAACTGAGATGTCTATAAAGCTGGTGGTTTGTGATTATGTTGCTGAAGTATCACTATTGGGTTTTGTTCCCATTTGAAAACCAAATCACGGACTTTTGTATAACTACACCAATTCAAAAAACAGCTTAAATAAAGTAGGATGCGCCTTGCAAACAAAAAAAGCAGTAAAAGAACAGACAATACAGTGTTAAAACTTGTTTTTTTGTTGTTGTTGTTGCACAGTGGCGCATGGCCCCTAAACGGGACATCCACTAATGAGGTAATTGACTAACAAGATATCCAATCAGGATGCTCTGTGCCGGAGGGCGGGAAGGAGGCTGCCGCCGACATAACTGAGCGCATCCCATTTCACACGCTCGCACACACACACACAGACACACACACACACACACACACATTCACAGATACAGACGCTGCTAGAGAGAATATTTAATCATCACCAGCTGCCCGTGTTACAAGCAATACTATTTCGGGTTTGTGTGTGTGTGTCTACTAGTATGTGCACGAGGGGAGACAACACAAAAAAGTTAAAGTACAACAAATAACAATGGTTTTAATTATGTACATGATGCCATCGGCTAACATACCCCCCCACACACACACTCACTCTGATTTCTACCCTGATTTGTTTCACACATAACGGATTGCAGTACTGGTGCTACATGGCTTACTGTGAAGGCCGAATCGTGTCTGATTCAAATAAAGAGCAGTTAAAGAGCAAATAAAGACAGTCGAATGGCATTACTATCCTGCAAAAATCTCACATCTCCCTAATGTCACTAATTCACAAAATGAGAGGCTTTCCTGCAAATGGAAATGTGCTAAAAGCAGGGGTGTAAATGTTTAGACCGTCTTTTTTTGTTTATATTTGGATGCCATGTAAAATGTTTTAATGTGTTGTTCGCTTATCATGTTTTAATGTAGTGTTGCTTGCGGTTTTGCAAGGTACGCCTTGATGATGAGTGATCTCAGTGGGGTTTTTTCCTGGTTAAAAGCAGAGATCCCTAGCTCTCCAGAGACTACTTAAGAAATGTTTAAAAGCCACAAGATAAGACCAGTTGCATCACATTATCATAAATGTACATATAAGAACGAGATCTAACTTTGTATATTTGCTTGGATTACACTCGCCGATCTGACTTTTTCCACTGACATGGATCTCATGTAGGTCTGTGTCTTCCTACAAATTAAAGGACAAGAAGGTAATCTTTCAGACAATGCCCAGTGCATGAATATTGTCATTTTATAAGGTTCAGTCTGCCCTAAGGGTAATACCACTGCTATCCATTACTGCAAATAGATGGGAGAAATTGATGTGGGGGCTCATTTTGTGGGGCCACATGGACTTGGCCCAGGGGCCAGCAGCTCCTATCACTGGTCTCCATAGAGGTGATTTGGATGCAATCTACTGCACTCTATATTGTGTGTGTGTGTGTACGCACGCGTCTGGGCGTGTGTTTGTGTGTGCATGCGCTCTAATACAGCAGTGATGGACTAAAGTGCAGCCATTTTGAGTGAGATGGACTGAGTCTAAGTATTGCTCTGCTTGCTCTGAAACACACAAGCACCCTCTCTCTCTCTCGGTCTCTCCATCCTATACTCCAACACACACTGCCTAAAGGGGAGGAAACATGGCCTCGAAACGTATTTATCTACATCTCATTCTCTCTCCTGCTTTCTCCTTTCTCTATGTCGGTCGCAGGACACACACAAACACTCAGAGGGAGGGTTCTGTGGGTTGTAAATCCAACACCAACCAAGGGGATGTGAAGAGAACCACTAGATAAATAGGAAGCATGCGTGAGGGAGAGAAATTTATGGCTCTCTGTTTATGAAGTGAACAATGAGGTCCCACTTAGAAAATAATCAAAATAGAGAGAACAAAGGGAGAGATAGAGCGAGAAATCGAGGCAGAGAGTGTTGAATGCAACACAGACTATTTGTCTTTGTTGTGTCAAAGTAAAAAAAAAGAAAAAAGATGTTTCAATGTCTAAACCTTGTGTAATATAATGATTTAGCCTTATTGTCCCTCCTGACGGGAATTTTCTTTTTTTAAATACCAAACATAAAAAATAAGTCAAAGCTATGATGACAATTGTTTAACAAGTGATAAGAACTAAGAGCTATAGTAAAAAATAAAACAGCACCCAGATACATTTTACCCTCACTTAATTCTCACTAGGTAAACACTGGGTTTGTTTACACATTCCATCTAGAGAAACCGTACGCATATTATCCATATTACAGTGACTGTCTCTGTTTATTACAGACTTATAATCATATTGTTTTGGTCTGAAGAGCAGAGGTTGGCCCACATCCTACTCATTAATATGTATGAGTCTACCTGTAGACAGAGAGAGCTCATTATAAAAGCATGGAGACTGATGGGGCATAGTTTTGGCATCAGTTCCCTTGAGTCAGCCATCTCATCTCTCAGGGTCTAAGGCCGGCTACAGGTGCAACAGCTGTCTGGATTCACACCCATCGACAGGTTACCATGCGACGGCACCCGGGTTGCTGCTCGTTTGCCTGAATTTGTTTTCCTACAGAAACCAAATCATGATTTAAAGCTACACTCTTGGTCTTTCCGGTCACTTTCAAAGCTTGGGTTATTTTGGCACTCACTTAGCTACAGTAAGGAAGCAATTTGAACTGAAACAGCAATGGACTGCATGGGCCAATGGGGGCACTTATATTAAATTTAGCTCTGCCTGCCCTCTCTGGTGGACCAACCTGCTGATTCCTGAAAATGTAGTTTTTTCTGGTTATGTCACACCTAGATATCAGGTTATAAAAATGGTAAGTGCAAATGGACAGGGCTTTGTGAATGGGCGGCAGGCTAAAACATTATTGCATTACCTCAATCAGTGATAAATAGCAGCAAAACGTTGATTCATATTAAAAGATTGTTGACAATATATAATTAAATATACATTAAGTCCCTCCACAATGTTAAAACCCTATTATTCAGCAATGGCAATTGAGCAGCCAGGCTGCCACTATAAGCTCACTCTCAAAGGCTTTGGCTCAAATTAGGCTTGTTGACAAGGGACATAATATGAACCTTTGTTTAGGCACTAGGCCATGGGTTTATGGGCCATGGTGTATATGTAAATGTAACTTGCATACATTTTCACACCTGTTTCTATAAGCACCTCACAGTCACTCTAATTGGAATTAGTTACAGTATGAAGTGTATCAAATAGGATTAAAACATGATTTCGGTTTTGCATCGCTGGGTTTGACCTATGCAATGGAAGTGGGTGTGGGTCTCGTATCATCCTCATCCAGTTATGTTAATTTTTTAAATGCTTGGGAAAGCAGACAGCATTACTTGGGCTCACAGAGTGTTGTCAAATACATTGTTTGGATTTACACCGTTTCAGTTTAACAGACACCAAGTGCATCCAGCGTTTCCGCTTAAACACAAACTTTGGTCACAATGCTGTGCTTTTTCTTTATTATTCGAAAACAGCTGGCAGAGCAAGACTGCAGAACAAGTCTGCAGAGCAGACCACCAAGGCAATACGCCCTCTTACAAGCGGAACCTTACTATTAAATGTGTCCATGAATGTTACAGGAACATCCACTTCCTTCTGGCAGCCATGGCCGGACTCACTAAAGAATTATGACACTGTTGAGCACAGGTTTGCCATTCAAGAGCAGACTATTGCGCTGCAGCTTTCTTGTTTCATATGATCCCTAGACTATACAGTAGCGACCTTGTGACCAAAGACATCTCTAAAGAACAAAAGATGAAGTCCTCCCATTGCATAATAGCTTTAATTTATCACATCAATGTTTATTACAGACTCAATATTTGTACTTGCTAATGCTGGATCGCAGAGAAATATTGTAACCTTGATAGGTAATTATCGAAATGACAACAAATCACAGATCGGTAGTGCACTAGACCCACCCAAGCTCAATGAGCATTTGTTCAGAAATGGCCTAGTTGAATAGTGCTCTAATGCTAGCTTCAACGCACTGCTTTAACTGCCTTGTCAATCATTATGTACTGTATGTGCTCGTGCATGTGCCTGTAAAGCTACAGTAAACACAGACAGAACAGGAAGGGGCCGTCTCTGGCCTGGGAGGAACTGTCGGCGGTGCTGTGTGGGTAACTGCACACTGGTGGTTTGGTTTGATTGTTTGACATCTGGCTAAGAGGGTTTAAAAAGTCATTATGATGTGAGCAGAGCAGTAGATCTGGGGCTACGACGCTGTCCATGGTGCTGAACACTGGATGTTGTGCAGGATGTCTGTTTGGGTAAAGAGAGCTGCCTTTTACTGAAGAACCTTTTGTTTGACAAACAAAAAAACACAGCCTGTACAGTACTGTATATCGCTACCAAACAACTCATACACAAACGTTCTGCCGCAGTGCAGTCCATTCATTGCTTGACACGTAATGTAGTTCTTAATATCAATTTGCCAAGTTTACCATGAAATTATTGTGCAATTACGTTTTGACGTCGGTAAACATAGATACAGTGGGGTCCACTACCTCTACCCCTTTCCATATTTGTCTGTCTCTCTTTCCATTCTGTTCTCCCTTCCTTTATCCTGTCTCTCTCTCTCCTTTTCCCTCCATACTGTATCTGTCCAAGGAGCCATGCTCATGCCCTGCTCAAGACTGCTCATATCTTTCAATCTTTACCGCTATTCATTTCATCAGACAAGACAACTTCATGTGATCAAAATGTCAGTTTCCAGTTGCCTGTTTGCCTTCAGAGTTTGTCTAATCACATAGATTAGTCGATGAAATAACCTACAGATTGATTAGGAAAACAATCATTAGTTGCAGCCCCACTAAGGACATTGTGTTTGCACTCAATTTCATTTTCATTTTGAGAAAATTGAATTGAATTACCAGACCAGATGCATGTAAGCAACACCGACTCACTGGGTTTGAGCTTGAGCAATGGAAGTTGGTGTGGAACTCCTACCATCCATTTCTGTAAATGATTTAAATGTTCGTGAAAGCAGACAGGGTTACTAGGGCTCACCCGAGTATTGTCAAACACATTGTTTGGATTTACACCAAGTGCATCAAGCGTTTCGGCTTAAACATAACTTTGGTCACAATCCTGTGCTTTTTCTTTCTTATTCGAAAACAGCTTTGTTTTGGACTCAGACTTTTGAACCTCACTGTATATAACCAACACCGACTTGTTTACAAAATCCAAAATACAGTATATTTGCTGTACAATGCATCTGCTAAATTAGAGTCCCAGTCAGAGGTGATGTTAGAATAACCTAAAAAAGGCATTCACCGATATTAACATGCATGTTAACCTGCCAAAGCAATGCACACATAAACTGTGATGCCTGATGTACAGTAATTATCTCTTTTCAGATCTTGGCCTCAATTCACAAGAACACAGTATTCCTACAAACCATCTCATGGTCTTGTGTCATTGAGAGCAAATGGGAAAGATTATGTGGAGGCAGGAGAGTCTATAAGATATTCTATGCGTACACGGTTACATAACTTTGGATCGGATGACTTTTCTATAGAGAACATTCCCCCAAGGCAAAATCAGAAGGATATGTTCAACCACAGTTTAAGCGTTTTCCAAGGACACCTCAGGGAGACAGGTTGAGAAGCCTTGAGGCGTTGTGGTACAGTATTCACATACAACTGGAGCATTTTCAAAGTCAGGATTCCGCACGCTGTTGGGCTTCTGTAACGTTGCAGATTCCTCAAAAAACGTCGTCTTCAACTCGAAATTGAGGCTTATGAGAAAAAAGAAAACTTTCAAGGCTCATGTTGGAGCACGGCTTACCAGATCCCTGCTGATCTCACTGGATATGGAATTTGGAAAGAAGATATTGGAGCACATGCAAAGTAACTAACTCAGTCCAAGGACAACAGAACACTCCCTCGATTTATGTCCGGAACTACCCTTGTGGTTGAAACCAGCATTACAAAAACATCTAAAACCCGGAGAGAATGTGCTCGTCCTGCACCTCCTCTCTACCTTTCCCCTACAGCCCTGGCTGAGATATTAATAGATGTCCTGCATTGTACAACATCAAATCCATTGCCTTTCGATCGCGTCAGACAGCTTTGCAATTCTCGTCATTGCTGCTCCCCACTTCGATCTTTCAAAGTTCAAATAATGTTCACTGTGGCCTGCAGAACACAATGCGCTGTACATCACGCATCATGAATCTTAACAGCCATTAAGAAGGATCAAAAATATATATATATTCCACTGAGAAGAGTGCACGGGTCCGACCTCCTGTAATGTGGTATGTCACACAATCCATTTACTCTAAAGCTGAAGATGTCAGCTAAAGTAAAAGTGGAGTGACGGCATGATGGAGCAATTGTTAACTCGTCTGTTCTTCAAGCTTTTCTTTTTTTTTTTTCCTGTTCTGTGCTGTCAATCAGCTTCTCGCCCTTTCCTTGGCCTCATTTGCGTTCCTGCTTGCTACATCTTTGTGTGTGAAAGCTTCGTTAAGAAGTGAAAAATAGAGGGAGGTGTTTGGGGTTGGTTGCACAACAGACACATTAATGTTTCAAATTGCAGTAGCCGCCCACCTTATCTTAAATGCTGTCAAAGCTATCTCTTACATGAAAGGGCTGAGTGTCTTATTACCAATTTGGAGACTCATTCCAAAAGCACCAAAGCACCTATAGGTGGCCCAATGGAAATAATCTATAACTCAGCAAGTGCTTTTATTCAGTGTTCTGGGAGATAAGATAGCTTCAGAAGGTAAAGTAGATATCAATTTGTGCTGACTGATATCCGAACCATTGCTTCTATGAACTGCCTTAAAGGCAATCACGGGCAAGCAATGAAAAAACAATGATACTATAAGACGAAACAGAATTTAATCTCAAAGTCATTTACATTTTATTAGAGAAACCACTGAGATGCAATAGGGATTGTATATCTTATATATGGCCACTATTTGAAGCAATACATGAAAACACTGCTGGAGTCATTGGATATAAAATAAAAAAAAGACATCCACATTGGTTATTATTGACAATAACTATAGTTTAACATTTTCAACAGTCTGTTGACTTTTTCTTTACCATAACGATTATGTCAGGGTTTGAATAATTTAACAGGAGGAGGGGTAGAGTAAAAATTAGCCAATGAAGGGGAGAAGTATCAGCCACTCAGCACTCAGGTGTCAAACTAAAACAACACAAGCAAGTGTAACACTAGAATGGTATGGTAAGTATGGTGACCCCCCGCCCCCCCCAAGAGATGTTAATACCAGTCCATATTGCACTCATCTTTCTGTGTTTCTTTTCATTCTCTCTTTTCCTCCAATTTCTAACTTTAAATACTAGGACATAGGGATTACAGGCAGTGGAGGGTAAATCAAATAAAATCATCAAGTGAGATTAGACGAATAGCACTTGTGGGGTTGAGGACATGCCAGAGGAGACACACTAAATAAAAGAGAATATAGATAGAGATGCATAATAAATGGGATTGAGAATGGAGAAGAAAATGCAGGAGCATATAGGGGGAGGAATAATGGGGTGAGAAAAAGATGGATGGATAGACGGATAGATGGATATAGTCTCCTGCGGAAAGGTCAGGTGTTCAGGGCGGCGGTTAATGATTAACCTTTTATCTTCAGAGTCAAATGGAAAAAGGATGGTTTTTGACTGTTTATATATACCTTATTTCCAAATGCACGTTTAATGATCAATTCTCCAAAACATTTACTTGGCCCACTTGTTTTACCCACAGATTTACTTTTTGTGTGTATTTTATGTATTAATTAATATTGCAATTATTACTATATCAGTATATATAAGGCAGGAAGTCCCTCCAAAAAATAGAATTACTTCCACATTTTAAAAAAGTGAATATTATAATTATAAAATTATTAGAATTATTAAATGTTCCTATATATAACATTTCTTTAGTCATGGACGGTTTATTTAAAAACATGTTATGTGAAGTTGGTCAAAAGTAGAGAAAGCCACAGAATTAGTATGAGAGAGTAAGTGAGTGACAGAAAGAAATAGAGAGATATTTAGACAGGAAAGGTAATCAGACAAATGAGAGAAGTCAACAGTGAAAGAGAGGCAGAGAGAATTTGTATGGAGAGAATAGCAGGGGTCATGTGGGGGAAGGCAGGGGGTTCTGTCTTCTTTCATTGAGTCATTACGCTCCAAATAAATTAGTTATCTGCAAATCAATTAGAATTTGTGATGATCTGTGACATGTACAGTATGTGTGTGTGTTTGTGTGTGAACGCGCATCTATGTTTTTGTCTCTGAGCTCATCAAATAGATAGGATGATCACAGACAGAAAAAGCCAGCATACAGTACATTTGTTCAGACACAAAGGCAGGCCGGCAGGCACACACAGTACACAAAGCAACTCCTACACACCCTGCTCGTCCTTTGAAGCAAATTATTTACGCACAGCTGTCACTCATAGGCAAAACAATTTAGCCGTTTCTCTGCTATTCCAAATAGCACACATTAGCATGCCCCAATCAAATCAAAGAGGGCACTGCTAGCGGTGAGCTTGCGGGACGAGCAAATTGACGTATCGCCACCATGAGCTTAACCAAACGCTACAAATAACACTGCCTGCAGTGTGCTGTACGACAGCTGGGCTTTGGAAATTTAGACATGTATGTCACAGTCTACTTGTTTCACTCACTTCAGTCGCCTGAAAGGAATTTGAAGTGTATGTGAACTCTACCGCTACATGCTATCTTCTAATTCTAGTTCTAGTTCTAATGACCTTCCACAGCACACAGACATACTGTCGCTCTAGGTCAGGGTGCTGTCCCACTTTATCTCACTGAATGATTGACATGAGGGAAAGATATCCACACACACACACACACACTCTCAAATAATCACATTAAATCATATCAACATATAAGATATGATGTTCATCTGGCCGTTTCTGTGACTGTCACAGACTCAGGCCACTTTCCAAAATATCTGAGTATATCTTTCCTAGTTTGTCAACTTAAAAATCGGCACTCAGAAAATTACACATTAGGATGACTAAATGACTCGCTAATTGTACAGGTGTGACAAACGGGTGATAATGTGTGAGAATTAATGATTGCCCTTCAGAAGATTTCTAGCTGTGTCTTTTACACTTCCTCTGTCATTAACACCCGGCACCCAATTACTTCAATTAGGACCACTCAGCGGCACCGGTTCAAGGGCTGTGGTTGTTTTTTGCCATCTAACCCTGTAAACCTCAAATAAGGCTCTTCTGAAAGATATGTGTTGCTCGACGGGTGAAGAATGAAAAACAACGAAAAACCAGGTCAGGGAACTCTGCTGCTGTATATCATCTGGCCATCCTCACCTAAGCTGTTTGGTAAAAACCCAGAATTTGTGTTAAATTCCTACTGTTTTTTTTATTTCAGGGCTCTATTTTAATTTTTTTGGCTCCCTTTTATCTGTTCCCAGATGAATATGGGTGTGTGAGCGTAAGATCCCCCTTACAGAAAAAATGCTTGAATTTCGCATGAAAATATCTTGTTTGGTTTTACTGTAATGTTGTATTTTGTAAAGGGGAGATATCAGAAATAGCAAGTGTGTGTGTGTGTGTGTGTGTGTTGTTTGTAACAAGTAAATGTGTATCCTAAGGTTAAACACCATTAGGATTCAGGATACGAGCTGGAGAAGCCCTCAAGGCAGAATGCCCTCGACAACACACACGTGACCCATATCGGCTATGATACCTAGCCAAGTGACCTGTGTATGCAGGGTCCTGCCTTTAGAACCCTTCATCCTCACCATGAACACCTGCAGCTAGCTAGCTTTAAGCACACGAATAACCTTTATCAATCAATGTCTTGTTGTGTGACAACAACACAGGGGCTTCACCACAAGTACTTCACCACAAGTACGGTATAAAAAGTTTGTCAAAGATTGTGAGGTGTTGGATCAACAAAGAGAAGATGTTGACATTAAATATCCAAAGCCTTCAAAGAGGAGATTTAAACTCATAAAATAGAAAAAATTGCTTGTGCACAGCGACTGATGCCCAGGGTGTCTCGTATGTGTGCTGCCAAATTTAAAATATGCCAAAAAGTAAATAACTTTGTAACACAAGGCGTGTAATCAAATAAATAGATTCTGCTCTGTTGTTACCAATCAAGGGTTTACATGTCTGGCGAGTTAGGGGCCGTGTCAAAAGGGCATCCCCAGAAATAAAAATGTATAAATAAATAGATTTAAAAAATGTATATCTCTGCATTTAAACTACTTACAAACATTAAATAAATTCATTTACAATTCAGCCTTTTGCTGTTTAACTGTAGCTTACAGTATGCTGATTTTAATGGAAAATTTACTTAGCGGCCCGACCATTAAAATGATTTAGCTGAAAGTGTCCCTCCTCTAAAATCCAGTAATGAACACTGACATAGCTTGTCAAGACAAGTCCAACAGTCCTCACCAAATAAATTAATTTGGCAGTTATTTTAAATTAAGGTATGAAATCCTAGGGCTCCCCCACCTACAAAAAGAATCCCTACCCACAAAAAAAGAAAAAAGAAAAAACATTGTACTTTTACACACTTCGGATATATCGGATATTCCAAGGGGGTCTCACATTATACTGTCAGCAGAGCTTTCAATTGCAATTAAAATGTATGCATTACAGCTTTAAATAGTGCTAGTGAATCTCCTCTTAAAGTTTAGCATAAACATATTTTCATACTACATTCATTTATCAACCTACTTGCACTATCACGACTTCCTAACAAATATTTTAAACGAGCAACAAGAAGATTTGCTGTATTAACTGCATAATGTGATGCATAATATAAAATCATGCCCATACTTAGGGAGGAGGATTGTCTTCAAATTGGATTTAGGTATACTATTCACTTCCAGAGGATGTAGTTAGAACATTTAATATAAAATACAGTCCCTCGTGTAGTGTCCACATTTCCTTCTGTCTCATCTCTCTCTCTCTTGTTTATTGTGTCCCAGATGTAATTTGTGTTCTGAAACAAAACCTCGGAGGATCAAATTAAAAGCCGAGACAAAACAAGCAATTAGGTTACATGGATTTACATATATGGAAAGAAAAAGTAACACGGCACAGAATACTACCAAACATTAATTAGTTATGTAAAACATTTACAAAGAAATGTGTGCTTTGTGTTTGGAGGTCTATGAGTTTGTTTTAAACCCACACTTAATCGTTTTAAGGATTGTTATATCTTGTTCTTTAGACTTCAGTTTCTAGTTTGACTTCTAACTACTGTAAGCAGGAAGTGTGTATAAGAGAGAGAGAGAGAGAGAGAGAGAGAGAGAGAGAGAGGAAGTGATTAAAATTTCTCCCTTTGTATTTTGTTTTGGCCTATTTCACAATTTCTCATTTCCTTGTTCTTCTCCTTCCTGTCAACTTCAGCTCCATCTCTTCCTCCTTTCACTCTACTCCATTGTCTTAATCACTGATCATCCATCCCCTCCCTCCTATCTGCACACCTCCGTCTATCCGTCCATCAATCCAAATCTTAACGAATGGATTTTCTCAATGTTGGTTGAATACAAAAGATTACATAACATTAGCAAAGTTCTAACCCAAGCTTACAAGCTCGAAAGCAAAACAACATATGAAAAACACAATTGCAAAGGTTTCTTGCTGAAGCAACGTTTTTTTTTTTTTTTGCTGAAGCAAGGCAATATTTCTACACTAATAAGCCTAAACCCTTCAACTCAGAGCTTGTACACACTGGAAAACCTGGTGGAAAGGGCTAACACTGTTATCTGACTGACACGTAGGGCCTACAGATGTGAAATATGCATTTTACAGATGCTTTGACCAATCTCAGCCAAGAAATTCGAATAATTTGCATGTTCAGGGAGTAGGACTATGCATTATCGTTGCCAGTTTTCAGGCGTACTGTGATATGCTGCATTGACTTTGTAGGTAAAAAGTAGAGAGCAACAAAGCAATTGGTCACCTGCTGATATGACTTTAAAACTTTTACATTTGATCGACGTTGCCGCCACAAAGCGGAGTTACCATAGGTCTCCGTGTGTACACACAAGATGGAGTCTTGTATTCAGAAAATAGCTGCTCCTTAACAAGGGTGTTTCATGGTTATTCAAGGCTTTGTTCAGATATTATTGTGTGTACAAACAACATTTTGAAATACCCTGCCCAAACAGGGAGGTTTGAAAATATATGTATACATACATATTAAACACTTCTTTGCTGTGTGAGCAGCACTGAGATTGTCAAGAACTTAGCAAACTTAGCAAAACTACCCATTATAATGAAGGATGACCTCCACCTTGCCCACAGCGCGCTGTCAACGTAACAAGGGACCGGCTCATTTCGCACAGGCGTGCCAGAGAGCATTTTCAGCTGCCGTACAGATCCACAGCAACATCACAACATCGCCTCAAGCGCTATTGGTTTTGGAGATCCGGGAGGTTGTTAAGGACTGCTCTGTATGCAAGATCTGCCGTTTCCTTTCTTTTCGCCACTTTACAGCCTTAACTGACAGGATGGGACTGAGTGCCGTCATGAACATTTTAAAGCTAATAAAGTGTTCATTAGGATGCCATTGACAATACACGCATTAATGATGCAGGTATGGGTTGACAATTGCTATTCATTCCAGTGTTGTATTGAATTTTTACTGCACACCAAGTTAAATGTGTCACGCGCATTTCCTCAAAGCCAGGGGGAGTGATTGGATGGCCTCATTAAATAAACAAAACACTTTATAACATTAGATTTTATGCACTTCAACAAATAGGATTTAAATTGTTTTCGTATAGTGTGAGCGCACGGGAAAACATAGAACGTCTCTGTACACGGCCACTTAAAAACTCCCCATGGTTTTCAAAGCTAATAGCAGCAGTTTAAAGTAAAACCCTTGTACAAGGTTGTGAAGTTAGGATTTGACATTTAAGCGCAAACCTAAATGCTTCCGAAAACATTTTAAAGGTCTTAGTCTTATATCACTTAATCTATGTTTGACATTTCCCCTTACTCGTCTGATGTGCCGTTACCTCTCTATTCTCACCACCAATATTGACATGTTTTCTCTCCGGCGGCAGGTCTATTATCTATCCTTGCTAGCTTGTACAGACAGGACTCTTTCAACAGCCCGTGTCACAGTGTCTGCCCATACTGTAGATTCATCATATGTCTAATATCTAGAGTCTTAAAGGTTACACAGCACACTGACACAGCCGCTCATACAAATCCAATTGGATTTACTGTTCAGTATTGATTTGGTACGTGAAAGGTAATCGTAAATAGTTTGGCAGTTGACAATAGTAATAATGAATGTGAACATTGAGCACAGTAGAAATCCTTAACTCAATTTACAGGTTAACATGTGCTACATTTCCAAACCTCTCGTTTGGAAATGAGGAGCAGACATTTTAAGAAACAGTGAAATAAAGTGATAATTTGATAGAGAACAGAGACAACAATAAAATGGGCAAGAAAAAGCGCTGTAGAACAAGGAAAGAGCATGAACAGCAGTTTGTGGTAAAAAATGAATGAATGACCCTCAATAGAGGATGCCAAATGAAATGAAAGGGAAACAATTCCAATAAGATCTTACACTTTGTGTACATATCTCTTTGTGTATGGGTCTGTGTGTACAGGAGGGAGGAGTTAAACCTCTCAGGTTGTCACGATTGGCGTGCACAGGCCCGTGCACAGGCCCGTGCACAGGCCCGTGCACAGGCCCGTGCACAGGCCCGTGCTTTCCGTTCTGGCTGCGCACCTGCGGGGTATTAGCCCCACACAGGTGCGCCTCCTTAGTTTGATTATGGACTCAATACAAGTTTCCTGTTGAGTCATGGCGTTTTCGCATACCTGTGTTTTGTTTCTGGACTATTAAAACACGCTTCATGCGTTTCACCGCTTCCACGTCTGCCTGCGTTTTCCCTCTGGCTCGCGCTTACTCTCTCCATTCCAAACACACACCGTTACTGAATGACCAACCAGTATTACGGAAGAGTAATAGCCTGGTCCGGTCGTTGGAGGATCCACGCCGCCGCAGCCCGTCCGCTGCACGGCCACCTGCGAGTCCTCGGTTCCGGAGCCTGACCTCGGTCCTGTTGGAGGATCCACGCCGCCGCAGCCCACACTGCTGCAGTCCGCAGCGCCTCTGCCGCCCTCGCCACCCTCGCCGCCCCTCATCCCTGGTTTGGCCGCCCCTCATGCCTGGTTCGGCTGCCAGAGGGTCCCAGCCGCCACCGCAGCTTGTCCCTGGTCTTGCCTCCGGAGGGTCCCAGCCGTCGCCGTCGCTAGACCCAGGTCCGGACGCCAGCGGGCCTTGGTCACCGCTACTGCGCGACCCTAGTACGGCCTCCGGAGGGTCCCACTCGACCCTGGTCCGGCCTCCTGAGGGTCCTCGCGGTCTGCCGAAGGGTCCCTTCCACACAAAAGGCAGGACCAAGAGGCGTGCCTTAGAGGGGGGGGGGAGGAGGGGGGTACTGTCACGATTGGTGTGCACAGGCCCGTGCACGCTCCGTGCCTCCCGTCCTGGCTGCGCACCTGCGGGGGATTAGCCCCACACAGGTGCGTATCCTTAGTTTGATTATGGACTCTATTTAAGTTTTCCAGTCAATCAGTGCCAGTGAAGTGATGGTGATAAGAATGTTGGAGTGATTCTTTTAATGTAACATCCATCCTTGTAAGCTTGACAAGTTTCATGCGCAAATCTCGTCTTACTGTCACTAGTGTTTGAAAATGTGAACCACTAGACGACGAGAATCTGAAGTGTCATCAAGTCACTTCCCCCATCCAACTCCAGACCTACAAGCCATATATAAAACTCAAAATTATGGAGCGCTCGAACACAGGCATTCACAGTACCATGCCCCTTTTCCTTGAACAGCTACATCTAAATCTGGATATACAGCACAGTATTAGTGAGGAAAAAAAGTGACAAAAACTCAGAGCACGTAGGATGATGATATAAAAGACATAACCACTTACAATTTCCCGTTTTATGACAAGCTGGGCTGTGCTTGGCTGAAAGCACCCCTTAGCCACGGAGATTGTAAGTTAAACCGGGCCATTAAAGTGAAATATTACAGTTATTACTTCCACCTTTCTAATTCTTGAAAGTAATCCAAAATACTATTCACAATGGAGGAACTGCAACACAATGTCAACTTGTCCTCTCAAGCAGTAATGATCTTGCATTGCTATAGGCAGAAAGTCTTTATAGTAATTGTGAGTCACATGTGAGTAACTTTAGTATTTAAGGAAAGAACTCCCCATACACACACACAAAATATGTTCTAACCAGGAGTTTGGGTTGAATAGGTTTTAATTAGATTGTCACATATTTACAGTTACTTTATGCATTCAGTCAAGTTGTATTTTTAAATGGTAAATAAATATATAAATATAAAATTACATTATATTCTTACATCCATCTAGTCATGTGTGTGCATTCCTCACTGGTTTTATAGTGCCCACAGAACCCCACATTTTCTCCTCAGCTCACGGTTAGTTTTGAAACACAACTGCTTTTGCGCAATACATTATGTGCGCGTGGAGGCTTTGAGTGTGGGAGGGGCATGCGAGCTTCCAGTTTCAAACCAAAAATATGGCTGCATTCCAATCTAACACAGACAGTTGTGGGCAGCTGCCATAACAGACAGCATCTTGGCTGGCAAGGTGTCTCGGAAAGGTAATAGTCAAAATTGCATTTTGAACGCCCTCTGAAACATGCATGCATCGGTCCAACCAAACAGGCTGAGAGGCTCTTCGCTACATTCTCCAGAGTGCGCAGTCCTTTGCTCCAGAGTGCTGCCGTGGACCGCAAGGAGCTCTGGAGATCAGGAATAATACCAGTGTTTTGAGGGGTCTGTATTTGCCTGTAGTGTGCTCCCCTAGTGCTGACCTCGGTCCAGGGAGCTCAGGTCTTAATAGCCCATTTGAGGAAAGAAAGGTGAGTTCCATTTTGTGGTGAGTGTGCATTGGCCTGACAATGCACTGTCCTTGGACAGAGGTGATGACTCCTTAGCTGGCCAGTTAGTTTTTATGGCTCGGAATTAACAGCCTAGCTATGTTTTATGGCATATCTGATGAAAGGTTTAAGTCATCAACATATTGCCAACAAACATGAATATGATTAACAAATATATTTTAATGAACCCACTCACCAATTCGGCTGTCCGCTGTGTTTCTAAAACTTTCATGAAAAGGATTGCCTACATCAGTGGTTCTTAACCTGGGGGTCGGGACTTGTCCCCTTTGCATCTACATATTTATGCGAGTCTGGATTTTCTGCACTTACGTACCTGAAAAACAAATACAGGGCCCGTCACTTAATGGCCCATTAAGTGAGTAGGATGGAGGTGTGTGTGAGTGTGGGTGTGTGTGTGTGTGTGTATTTAAGTGTTGGGGTGGGGTTCGCGAAATATTTTCAACCTCAAAAAGGGGTCGGACTGCCAGAAAGGTTAGGAACCCCTGGCCTACACCATAAAGGATACAGTACTTCTGCCTAAAAATAGGCAAAATAAAGCATCTTAAAAAGGCTTTTTGATTGGGACATGCCTACATGTCAGGAGCGCACATACACTGCCTCAGAATGATGCTTACTTAAGCAGCTAGCTGTTGACTGGAACGCAACTAATGTTTTGTAACACTACCTTCAACCACAAGGGTAATTACAGACACAAATTAAGGAGTGTACCTTAGTTAAATGGAATACAATGGTTTATACCAATCAAATATTTGTTTGTACTTTTCAAAAACCGAATGAAAATACTTAAATGCGAAATATATTTTGGAAATTAAGTTCTGCTAAGTTGTCAAATTGATTGTGTTAACATACTAGCACATATTAGAAAATGTACCTCCAGCAAATAAATTATAACAAACAAGTGCATTAAAATGAGAAAAATAGAAGGAGTCAAGCTAAGAGGCACTAAAATACTTATTCCCCTAAAACTTGTTCCCCTATTGCTGAACGATAAAAGTTGTTTAATCTCTGGTATTCTCAGCAACAAGCGTTCTAATAATTGTTATTGACGGACAATTATATTTGTTACACAACAGTAAAACAGCTACTCAGCTCAGTTTTGTTATTTATGCATGCTGCATACATGCCTAAACCTTAACAAGATTAGCAAGGGCTGTTCTATTACTGTAGTTACATTAATGGTTCAATTAATAACAAGTGTCACCTGTCTCAACTACACTTATAGTTCCATGAGTACTTGTTGCCTGTGTCTTCCTCTTTCTCTCTGACCCCATGTGTATGTGTACGTCTCTGCTTATTAAAGTCAGCCACTTGACAGATTTATGGATCAGTGCCATCTGCTCTCCGGCAGCTAAAAAGAGAAACAGACAAAAAGAGAAGGGCCGAGACTTTGAGAGAGACACTTGAATGACAGACAGACATAAAGGTGACGTGTGGAAGAGCAAAGAAGACAGAGGAAACGAGAAAGACAGATGAGAGAGCTATAGATAGAGAAAGAGATGAGGGAGGGAGCCATTAATAAGTAACGCAAGTAAGCTGAGGTAAACTTTGTTTTCCTGGAAGCAATGCAGTCTTTCTTCTTTGCTGCTGGAAGATTACATGAAAGCACCAGTTGTAACGTGATGTTCAAGTGTGTCTCAGAAAATGTTTTTGAAAATCTCTTATAGCTACCCCGAAAAATTATAGATACCTCTAATAAAACAAAGTCATCAAACAGAAAACCTACTTCATTAATCTGCTCAAACTAATAGACTCACTTAGTTGTTTACAAACTAGCTGGGGTCATTATTCAGGGTTCTTGGGGGTCTATAATGTGATTGAGGAGTGTATGTCAAGGAGTTCATATGCCTGCAACTAAATGCTTTAAAATTCTTGGTTTGACTTTAAATTAATCCAAGCACTACAATTAAATTAAATTCAATAACAGCATCTCTAATTTTAATTGTCTGGATTAATGATACGTTTAACAACTTGCCACAGTGTACGAGGGCTAAGGTTTGTTCAGAGTAAATGATGCAGTGCAGTATTATCTCTGAAAGAGAGATGGAACTTTTGTTTAACACTCAACTCTGCCCTTTTTTTGACCTCAACATAATTCTTCATGCTGATCGTTTGCTTTGAAATTTCGTTTGTTCAGACAGTTTTTTTTTAATCCAACTTTAAATGACTTTCAGTGTTTCTCTAAAACATATTTCGGTCAAAGTTGATGGCCGTGTCTCCACTGGACGGTACAATGTTGTTAGATTTAAGGTGTGCATAGATTTCCATTTGTTCAAAATGTGTGCATGATTTTGCAAACCACTATAAACCAGTAAAAAAAAAAAATCAAACAAGTAGCTTGGCCTTCCAAATAGCGCTGTACAGAATATGCAGTCAGGTCGCCCACATTTAACACAGGAGTTTGCCATGAAAGTTGACTTGCAGAAAGCAGATTGACGCGCCTCGGGCAGCCTGTGTGTCTGTGGCTCAACCAATCAAATGCCATGCAGCAAAGTCATCTTTTGGGGCCAACTCTTCTATTCAAGCCAAAACAATGACTCCAGGCCAGTTTAGCAACGAGCTTGCAGCATTCTGATCTGTGCCCAGTTTAAGGCACTGTGCAGGGACTCCTGGTCTGTCTCTGCCCGTGTGTGTGTGTGTGTGTGTGTGTGTGTGTGTGTGTGTGTGTGTGTGTGTGTGTGTGTGTGTGTGTGTGTGTGTGAGAGTGAGAAAGAGAGAGATGGCAGAAAGCCAGCGTCCTCGTTTGAGACAGGGAGACGTTGACAGGTCTCAAGGTCTGCCAGCACACACACCCACACACACACACATATATCTGTGTACACAAGGTCTGCCAACTAACATCTGTAAAAGTTTTCATGGCCGGTGGCTGTTATCGGGACAGACAGCGAAAGACACAGAGTGAATGGGGAAAACAGAAAAAACTACTGAGAGAACAGGCTCTGCAGCACCTCTCTGCACTCTTTGTTTCCATCTTCACCTCCTTTTTTATTTCTCTGCTTTTCCCCCCCAACTTCTAAAGCCCCTGTCCACCCACTCAGTTAATTTAGCTAATTAGACCTCTTCTTAGGACTGTGTAGGCATGTACAGACCTCAATTGATTGACATTTTCTTGACATTTCCTTTCATGGCACCTAACACCTTCTTTATGATTGGTTCTTTTGAGTATCTGCAGCCTAGCTCCGCCCAACTTCCACCTGGGAAGAGGTGTTAGACAAAATAACTCAGAACACTTGAGTGGGTTACAGCGGCTTCTATTACCCATGCTCTGTTTGAAATCACACCCTTACTCATTGATCTGTGCCGCAGAACGTATTTTGGCGTCCATATTGCCGTTGCCTAGCAGCGGTGTTCTCACGATTTACCACTTGAACATTTCGTGTACACGACTTCCCATGTTGTAATCACAAGCTCACGACTTCCATTTGAAGGCAGCAGTAGTGTCCACAGAGTGTGCATTGGTCGTACACTATATTTACGGGGCATTATGTCATATTTTTGCCTTTTTGTTTTCTCACCCACGCACACTGACTTCCATCTGTAATTATTACTTTAATCAATATCTTCATGTAACTCATTATGCATCCGCCTATTAGCAAGTTGTATATAGCTCTGGTTGGGGCTGGTTCAGGCGAGCTTTGGACTGCAAACTATTAAAAACTTATTTTATAGGGTCATGGTCCCAAGAAGGACCAAATGCAATATCAAATGCAATATATATGTGAAAGCAAGCTTCTAGCTAGTTAAAACTTTAGCTAGCTAGGAAGCCTAATTGTGGATTTTTGAACTTACTTATGACATCTATGTTACTATTCATGTAAGTATGCATATGTTATGTGTTTGTACTGTACATCCAGCTATTCATACAGCTTCATGTCTGCGTGTACAGCAAGCATTCTTAATGTGTGTGCACATCCATAACTGAATGTCTATGTGTATTTGTCTTGAGTAATGTGCATGCATATATAGTCTAAAAGGTGTGCATATGGGTGTGCACGCTTGAGATTTCCTGCTTAGAAAGCATTTCCTAAATGTCATCCTCGCCCCGGTAGGACTTAACTTCCTGGCACCGAAGGATTATGGTAAAAATGTCAGAGAGATTCTTCCAATTTGATTGGTGATGTACATGGACAGGTAGAGCGGTGTTGAGTGAGATATACAGATAGGGAAAGAGACAAATAATATATATATGAGAGAGAGAGAGAGAGAGAGAGAGAGAGAGAGAGAGAGAGAGAGAGAGAGAGAGGTATCTTGATTAGTGTGAAATGACAGTAGGCCTAATCAGAAATTGAACCCACATTTGGGCTATGGTTTCCAGCGTTGGCGGTATGTCCATTGGCGGTATGTGCGCCTTCCTGAACCTAGAGCCAGGTCACGTCATTAGATGAGAAACCAACAACAACAATTACAACAGAGCCAAAAGACAGAGCGTGAATAATTGAGAGTGAGAAGAAAATGATTCCCACTTACTTAACACTGTTTAAAAATGACACCCCTTTTAAAAAGAGGGCACTTGGCTGAGAGCACGCCTCTCCGGAGAGTTTAAATTCACAAAACATCAAGCTGAGATTTCTTCACATCCGACAGCTTGTTCTGCGGAATAGACAGGCTTCTACAGTTTGAGGTAGAGTGAGGTTAGGGCGGGAAGGGAGAGACAGCACCTACAGCAAAAGATTTACTCTTCCGTCGTCTCTAGATTATTTGACTCAATTTACTAGAGGACAACAAATTGCATTATGTTGAGCTTATACACTGCTACTTTGTGGAAACAGACACTGTAAATTTTCACTATAGTTCATTTGATGGTATTTTCTGTTCTCTTAGCTTAAAAAGGTACACTTGAGTGCCTGGATTTGGTTTGATTTGATTTGGTCCTTCTGCACCAGAGTGCTGAGTGGTGGGCACTCCTCTCTACTCCCATATAGGCTCAATCTATTCTCTACCCCTCCCCCTCAAGCCAACCACAATGTGTGGATAGTTGTGTTTCAAACAAACATGACATTTGGAAACAGAAATGTGAGGTTCGAACAGTGTACTTTTAACCTCTCTCTAGGTTTTAATTTTCATTGCCAGGATGTCATATTTATAGTTTAGCATCTTGAGCTTTAGGGTATTTTTTGCCTTTGCTACTATCTCTTTGCCAATAGCTGTGTGTGGGGGTCAGGCTATTTGCTACTCAGATCATTGTGGACAGGACAGATGGTCCCCGACACTGTGTGCACGCACTCACACACACACACATATTTATACACAGTATACATGCTGGTCTTGGGAGCGCTCCTTCCCAGCTCTTTGGTGTGTGTGTGTGTGTGTGTGTGTGCACATGTGCGCATGTGCGAGAACCAGAGTGTGTCCGTCTGCTGTGGTAATTCATGACAGAATATGGCTGGTAGGTTTGCACCACCATCTGACGGTCCAAGAAACCACTCTACTAAATAAACTGAGCTGGGGTCATTTGTCTTTTTGTCTTGCAAACAACTGTTAATGACACAGGGTGTGTGGCGGTAGGGGGAAGGGTAGAGAGTAGTGCCAGCCACTCAGGTGTTTTTTTTTGGGGGGGGGGGACAACTGAGTTTCAAACCAAAGCAATACCGTCTTAGACCAGCCTAATTCTGGACACAACTTTAATACAATGTGCACGCTCCCCTCCCCCACTGGTGTTTGTATTTTCAGTGTGTGTGCGTGTGGCAGTGCAATACCTAGTTGAATGCTCCTGTAATCTTTTTGAACCAAAGGCTTGGGTTTGGCCTCAGAAGTGCCCAGAAAACATGAGCATACTCTTTCGTTTGCCTTTGGTTGGTCTTGGCAAAAGAATCCTTCCTACACTGGAGCTTGAAGAAGGATTTTTTTGCACGCAAAGCCGCAGGCTTTGATAGGAATCAGTAGCCTAGTGGTAAGGTTCAAATTTAGTGTGAGAAAGTAGCCTTCATGAGAAGCATAACATTAAGTGCAGTTTAGTAAATTCCTATTTGCCGGCAGTGGAGATTAAAGTATCGTTTCCAAATATTCACTTCGAAATATATATAATTGGTCTAAATTTATCGATTTGTTTTCAAATTTGCCAGACACTAAAATTAGAACGTAGGAACAGCACCTTCTACTGGTTGAACACAAGTTCACAAGTTGGCTCAAATTGATAAGGCGATGCGATTGGATTGCGATCTTTTGTATGCCATAACCTTGTGCATGCAATATTCTGTGCACAACCTGTAGAGGGTACTCTTTCTTCAGTTTAGTATGGTTTTTGCCATTTCTTTATCGCTGACGTGTCAAAGCAGAAGACAAAGTACAGTTTGCAATACGCACTGTAAGTTGCACTAAATATTTACCCCATCCTACATATAATTAGCATGTTGTGTACATGATCAAATTTGTAAAATCATCTATTTTTAAATGTGTTTTAAATGGCATAGTAAAAAAAACATTAAACAAAATGCATGTATGAACAGAACTGGAAAAATAAGGACGTTTAGACAGTGTTTACGTGAAGATACAATTGAAGTCTCATAGCTATATAGAGCCATTGCTTGTGCGTCTCATTCCTTTTTTCCAAGAAAGGATTCTTAGGATACCATTGCAATTCCTCAAGGAAATAGAGGACGGCAACATAGAAAGCATATATAACAAGTTTACACAAACACACACACACACACGCAAGCTCACATGTACGTGACACCTATACGTGCCTGGGGAATAGGAAATGAAATTAGATGCCCACCATTACATCTGTATAAATGTGTCAAGCTTTAATTTTTCTTTGAAGGTTCCGTTTTTATTAACTGTGCCCCCTGTGATCGGAAGGGGATTGAATCTAAGGGTGCCTTGCAGTGATGTACAGTTACTGGATCCATGATTATAAAGGTAGCTCCTAGTGTTGCTTTTTTGTTCTTATAGGATACATTTGACAGTCTCCTGCATCCACAAAGGATTTTGGGGGAAAGGTTCACACTTATGGAGGAGGAAGATAAAATCTACAAAGTGATATCCGGCATTTAAATCAGAGCCAGAACCTCCTGATTGCTGATTTACAGAGAAAAAGCTTCCATTCAATTTGTATTTCTCACCTTGGAAGTCTAGCAATTTGGTAGGCATGGCATATACACCCTTTTTCTTCAAATAAAATATGTAAATGTTAACACTACCAGGGTGGTTAAAACCATCCTCATTTTGCAAGCTTTGCCCAATGATTTAAGTCGCTTCACATATCAGTCTGAGAACGCTCACTTGAAATAGTCTGCTAATCGAATGGTTAGCAGACTATTGGACCACCTCCAACCAATCAAAACAACACAGGCGCTTAATTGCAGTCAACAATTTAACTACCCACCTGGAGTAGTAGGCCTACTCCAAACGGTTTAATATAGAGTTCCCAGGAGGAGCTTACAAAATCAGGTTATAACAAGGTTAATAGTGTATGGCATTATATATTTGTGCAATTTAATGGCACAAGTAACAGTGTAAAAAGTAGGCCACACTCCACTTGTTCCCCCGAAACCCCTAATTTCATCCCCAACTCACGTTTTATGTCACGCCAAGTGTTTTACGCATCTAAGCAGGCTTTCAAGATTCTGTTTGTGTATGACATGTCATTGACTACAGCAAGATCTTTGGACTATTTAGATGTGCATGTAGATGCCACAGGCATCCATTTTTTCGACTCCAACTAAATTGAGGAACTCTGTTACTACAGAGCTAACCTATAGGGCTGATGCCTGATGGGAGATTTTTATCTATCAGGAAACAATAGGTCTTTCATTTCCGTTTGACGTCTTAATTTTATCCATCCATTTGCGTCTGCATTTCTTAACACAAATTTAGCTCCACAGCTTGTGCGTCATAATCGGGTGCTAGTCTAGTCAGAAATAAAATTCTGTGAGCATTTAGAAAGTGTCTATTGTTTGTGCATCTCTGTGCACATGTATTTCATGGCTTGTGTGTGTGTGTCTCTATGCATTTGTGTGTGTTCCATTGTTTCAAGGTGGTGGACCATCCATCACCATTAAGTAGAGGCAGAGAGCCTGACTTGCACTCAGGAACAATCTAATTCTGCCAAACCCTACCACTCCCTACCTGCTTCGCCCATAGCATTGTCTCTCTCACCCCTTCCATCTTTTATCCTGCTCTCACCCTCTGTAGGATTTAAGCAACAGACTCGAGCTGATGAAAACCTCCCAAGCATGTCTCCAGTAATACCTCACACTCACATATACCCAACTCACACCAAACCACGCCACGCCACACACCTACACATGCACACACACACACACAAAGGGGTGGGTTAGAACGATACACTGACAAATTGTGCCCTGTGTGTGGGGTTGTTATTTTGCAGGCAGAGCACAGTGTGGGGCCATGTGTTAGATCACTCCTATACCTTTCTTCCACAGCCTGGGACTGACCAGAGAAAATGTAACACTCTGAAAGTAAATCAAAACTTTTTTTTAACCCCCCGTCGCTTTTTTTCTACTTCTGGTCAAACTTTATCTTATTTCAGTGTTGTTGAAGATATGGAACTTCAAGACAGCAAGCTCTGGGCTATGTTCAGTTAGCTTGAATGTGGCTGTATTGTATACGACATGTTTACGCTACGTTTTGCAGGCGCGATAAATGAGTCAATCCGCAGCCAATCACAATCTCCCCTTCCCGTTTTGAAACTAGCCATTTAATGTCACCACCGTTTCATTTCAGTGAATGTAACAATACCTAAAATGCCCTGAAAACACTCTCACTCTGTCCTGGGAAAGAATATCTCCAGTTAATGTTGATTTCCCAGCTCTGGTCTATGGTTGAATTAACTCGCAGACCTCCGGGTTCGACAGGAGTTCCTTCCCTGAGGCCGTTTCACTGATCAATGGACGGCGTTAATCTGACTTTGCTTACACAGCACCATAGATTTCACGTGACAATCACACCATGATTTGAAAACCTAAAATACACTGCTCAAAAAAATTAAGGGAACACTGAAATCCCACATTGGGTCTCGAATGAAATATATTAAAGATCAAAATCTTTACTGTACATTGTGTAATTTGTTGAGAACTAAATGGTGCAACAACGGTCATTGGAAACCAATATCTCCAACATGATCTTCAAAAATTGAGGGCTGGACTTACACCGAAAATAAACAAAGTAAACAATTGAAAGCAAAGGCTGTTCTAATGTGTGATGTGACTCAGTAATGTGTTTGGCCCCCACGTGCCTGTATGCACTCCCGACCACATTTGGGCATGCTCCTGATGAGACGGCAGATGGTGTCCTGGGGGATCTCCTCCCAGACCTGGATCAGGGCATCAGTGAGCTCCTGGACCGATACATAACGTCCCCGAAGTTCTCAATTGGATTCAGGTCAACGTGAGGGCCAGTCAATGGCTTCAATGCCTTCATCATCCAGGAACTACCTACACACTCTGGCCACATGAGGCCGGGCATTGTCCTGCACCAGGAGGAACCCAGGGCCCACTGTACCAGCGTAAGGTCTGACGATGGGCCGATGGATCTGAGGATTTCATCCCGGTACCCAACAGCAGTCAGGATACCGTTGGCTAGCACATGGAGGTCTGTGCAACCCTCCAAGGATATGCCTCCCCAGACCATCACTGACCCAAACCGGTCGTGCTAGATGATGTTGCAGGCAGCATAACGTTCACCAAGGCATCTCCAGACTCTTTCACGTCTGTCACATGCGCTCAGTGTGAACCTGTTCTTACCTGTGTAGAGAACGGGGCGCCATTGGCAGACCTGACAATTCTGGTGTTCTCTGGTGAATGCCAATCAAGATGCACATTGCTTCTTCTTCAGACTGTACTGGGAGATGCAGCCAACCTATCAGTAGTGACGAAGACACTAGCAAAATGCAACAATAGAGAAGAATCAGAAAGGAAGGATAAGGAGAGAGCAATTGTCTGTGGCCACCACCTGCAAAATCCCTTTTTGTGGGTTGTCACTTTCATTTACACCAAAACACCAAAACTGATCCACAATCTCTTATGCTTCCTAACTGGACAGATTGATATCCCTGAAGTTTAATTGACGATAATTACGTGTTACCTTTGTTTTTTTGAGCAGTGTTGTAAAAAATAAATGACCTTGTATTATATTTTAAGCAAAATATAAAACCCAATGCAAATCTTTTTTAGTTAAACTGGTGAAATAAGCAGCTTGACACAAAGGGCAAGCAGAAGAGAAAAGAGGTTGATAAAACCCTTGGCAAGCCTTGACTTAACACTTTATTTGGGTATTGAAACAATAGTACCAAGTTGAAAATGTTCTACTCAGCTTTAATGTCCTATAAGGGAACACGGAATATATGTGAATTTTCGAAGGAAAGAAGGAAACGGAAATTCATACCCATACCCACATTTTTTGCAGTCCATTTGGAAAAGTAATCTCTGTGAAGGGTTATTGTAGTTGTAAAACTTTTTAAAATTCTGATTTTTGTGTACATGTCTAATAAACTTGCCCAATGTCACAACCTGCCAGTTGTGATAAAAAGCAAAGCACAGATACAGGGAGGTAGATACCGGCTACATTGTTTTGCGGGACACTGACTCCCACCTACACGAGGGTCTCTGCAAATACAGTGTTAAAAGTATTTAAAAGTACATGGCTGGTCTAAGTGAAATCTATCTCTGCCTGGGCTATCTGATACCCTGATAAATGGCACTGTTTGTTTTCCTTCCGCTGCAAGTGTTCTTGTGAGGAAACAATCTGAAAGTCATTTCCACAGAGAGGGTTGTGTGTGTGTGTGTGTGTGTGGAGAAGATCACAACAAAACACTTCAACTCTGAATTCTCTCTCTCTCTCTCTGGAAGTGTCTAAGAGGCAGTGAGGATGGATTAAACAAGATGTGTATGTATGTGTGTGTGCACCGTGTGCGGTGAGAGATTTCAGGGGAGTAATAGACAGTTGGTGTGTGTATGTATTCAGTACAGGTGCTTGAACACGTCTCAGCTTCATAGAAATTGATAATGCTCCGCCATAAAGCAAACGCATAGCCCCAGCCATGCACGCACACGCAAACACACACTTGAAGTTACAATGGGAGGCAACTTAGAGATTTTACTTGTTACTAGTTGTTCTTGAGTCTGTTAAAGTTTTTTGGGCAAAAGAGGGATAGAATGAGAGACAGACGACAAGAAAGAGACAGAGGCTGCAGAAAAGTGGCCGACAAAATGCTTGAAGTCATGGCATGAGAGAGAACTATGACCTGTATGCTGTAGATGGACAGAGAAGGTTGGTTTGGGAGTTGGGTGGAGGGGGCTTCAGTCTACGAGTCACAACGGAGGAACATTTGGATGTGTGTGAGACACTGTTTTACAGGCTATTCTAAAAACTGGCTTGGCAGAATAAGAAATATAATTGGCTGGTAAAAGTCTAGGCTGTCTTTCCTTACCAAAAAAGTGTAATTCATGCCAGGACCATCGCACATGTATCTATGCGCACGCACACACACACACACACACACACACACAGTGCTGTGGCCCATGTAATCCCTAGGCAGCCAAATAAAGACACAACAATACGGTTCAGTGTTTTGATTCAGCCGAGGTATAGGACTGTGCGAATGCTTGTTTGTGTTTGTCTCTCTGGGACTCTGTGCGCACAGTTACTGTTTTGTCCTCTCCTCTCAGCTGGAGCCAATTAATTTTACTCCACTGGTGGTGATGACAAAAACACACACACACACACACACACACACACACACACACACACACACACACACACACACACACACACACACACACAAATAACTTCTTTACTTGGTTAAGAATAAAGAATGGTGAGAGACAGCATTTAGTTTTTCTAGGCATACCATAGATTTTGTATAAATGTGGAATGGCAGAACAATCTGTTGCTAGGTTACTGTGGGCTGGGAACCTTGTGCGTTGCCATGTGTTTAAGATTATTTTCAAGACACAAGACAGGAATGATGAGAGTAAAGAATGTTGAAAGAAAAAGAAAGCTGGAGATTTTTTTTAGTCAAGGGGACAACCTTAGCTGTTTTTGTTTCATTTCTTGTATAGACAGAGAAAAAGTTCTGTTCAGGTGACTCCATTCAATACAAGAACATCTCTGCACATAAATCCTTCTGTTGACATTAGTCTGGAAAAAACCTAAAAGGTTTTCATGAATTTCACAAATATTAGTACGCATGTTTCTTGACTGATGCTTAACTTTTTATTTTTATTGCAAAGTTCGCAATGTTCGCTTTATAAACCCCAATCAAATATAAAGTTGCCTTACGAGAACGCACTTCTAGTCACCCGGTTAACACCGGCATTTGTATTTTATTTCATATTAAAATACCTACTTACGCCTGAGGAACCCGTTGATTTCACATAGAGGATGACAAAAGCAGAGTGGAAACCAGGAAGAAGCTTGTCGAACTATTTTTTCATACACATATGGGCATTTGGGGCCGTTACCAAGTCCATCCTTATGTTGGAGGTGCAAGCCAACAGGTTATCAGCATTGAGAACGGAAGATCGGTTGTTAAATATTCTAAGACATTGCTAATTGTTTCGGTGTCAGTGAAAAACTATGGTAAAGTGGTGCTGTGCAGCCAACTACAAAAACCACCATCTCGTGAAAAACGTTCAAATTTTCTTTTAAGTGCCCAAGCCATGATAAAGACCCTGAGAGAAGAGAACTGTGGGTAAAGGCTTGTTATGCATCTGATAAATGGTTTTCAGCCAGCATCATTTATTATGCTCGTCAATGTGTTTCATTTGTATGACATTTATTTTTGCAACAGGAGTTGTGGTCTTTTATTGCTATGGCATGTACTGTATTTTTCTTTTTACCAGTTCAATGATACATTTATCATGAAAACAATATTTGTCCAATGAATTTCACATTAAACATGAGAAATAGACTATACTTTATATTGTGAGAATAGTGTCAGATAATGAGCTAAAATTTCACATAGACATACTTCTGGGATTGATGTACAAGATAATGTGAGAGAGCATGTCTGATGCAAACAAGAAAGACAGGTAATTAAAGGAAAAACATGCAGTACCCAGGTAAAAAATTAGTGCATTTACAACACAAACAATGCATTTCATTTCTAATGCGATATTACACATTCAGATAATCTATGAAATGTCTCAAGTCCCTCACTTTTGTTTTTGCTGTCCTTGTTCATGAAAACACAAAGGAAAAACACAGTTAAATTCATAATATGAAACTTAAACCTAGACGCCGTCAAATTGTTCAATATTCCCTTTTTCTTTTCTATCACAAGTCCACAAAGTTTTAACTTTTTTTAAATAGCGCGCTAGAGCACTCAGCTTGATCTGAGAAATGTAATCTCAGATTAAGCTTTAAAAAAAGTGCTAAAGATAAGCATTCATATCAAGGTAGTCCTAAATATATGGAGCTAAAAGACTCAAAGATAAATGCACACACTACATCACATATGCATACACAGGATTCATACATGCACACACGTGATTCATGAATACACACACAGGATACACAAATGCACAGAAGATTCACAAAATTCACAAATGCACACAAAATTCACAAATGCACACAAAATTCACAAATGCACAGGACAACATTCAGAAATATATTTCTGATGCACACACAAATATATCTTGATTTACAAATTGTTTGCGGTATGTGAACTTCGCTGCATTTGTGTGTGAATTTTGAGACTCCCCTGCAGTGGCTCGACTCACAAATGCATTTTTCTAAACAGGGAATTGTCTGCAACCAATCAGATATGTCCCTTGTTTTAGCCAATCACAAGAATGCACCCCACGTGGGGTATGGTTTACTTATAAGCCAATCACATGAACGCGTTTACACAGCGCTATATGCACGGGCGCGGGCTAGCGTGGTGGAGTTCAGTCAGTTGAGACCATAGACTGTATAAATAAAGGGTTGAGACCTCAACATGGCTTCCGGCAACGACAGGGGAGCGGTAAGTACAACCTAACATGTTTAGCTAGTTATCCCCTTGTTATGAGATGTTGCAACTATCAACATAAGCTACATTTACATTTACATTTACAGCATTTAGCAGACGCTTTTATCCAAAGCGACTTACAATTGGTACATTTGTCAACAGTTGAACCGGTTAACCACCAGTTTTGCAAGTAGATAACATTCTCCTAGAATAAGGACAGCAAGGATCTTTCCTGTCATTACGAGTCCCTCTAATTGTTAGTTTCATAGACTGCTGTAGCCTAATCAAAAATGTTTATCCAAAGCGTCTTACAATTACTTTTGTACGATGGTTTTTCTAAAACTCAATTTGAATACATTATTTAATGTATAGTCTATATTATTTTTACCTCATTCGGGCATTTTTTCATAACCTTAATCAGTTTTTACACTCATTTATTTTCCTCCCAGACACACTGGATCATTGGTGACAGCTATGTCCGGCGTGGTTTCCAGAGAGCTGCAAAGACCATGGGAAACCACCTCAGTATACCGGGCATCCGTTTATGTTGGTTTGACTGCGGTGGAAAGGCCTTCTGTTCTTATTTTCCCCACTCC
>JAODLI010018337.1:0-22879 GCA_027575585.1 Percopsis omiscomaycus
TACAATTACATGGTGCTATTACATGGAGCAGATAGGGATTAGGCATCTTGCTCAAGGATGCTTACAGGTAGGCCAACCCTGGGGCTTGATCCCACGACCTTCCGGCTGGGAGTCCAATACCTAGACCACTAGACTATCCTGCCCCCTATTATGCAGTTCAAATTCGTTTCGCCCCAATTTAAACAGGGATTTCCGAGCAGCGGAGGACACCCGGGGTGCAGGGACGTACCACAGGGCAGGGACCAGGCCAAGGCCATTATCAGATCTCCCAGGTAGTTGGGGTGGCGAACAATCCCCCACCAGCCGGACACCAGCAAGCTCTTTCCTGTCGCTGTGGGGATCGTCTTCAGATCTGAACACAATAGAGAGAACAACATGACATATTTACATATTTTTATGCAGTGTCTGTGCTGTGATTATGAAATAACACATTTCTATCCCACAGTTTATTTCCCCTTGGACCTAAATAGGAAAAGTAGTGGGGAAACATCACTGTATAAGCAGCAACAATAACTTACGGGCTAGGCTGGCGTCAGACGGGTTTCGTCTGAAGTTGTTCTTCTGAGAGTTGGAATTCCTGAAGATGTAGAACCCTAGGACTGAAAAAAAAAAAAACACACAAAAAATAAATAAAAAATAACCAAAAAGTTTTAACTTTAGCATTCAAATCCTCTCTCTGTACTGGGTACAAAATGGGTGGAGCTATGCGGCAAATGTTATGACATCAGCAACTTGCATTAGAAATAATCAACAATTAAAAAGGTTTCAGCTGTTCCACCCTAACAGCTTGAACCAAACTTATATGGAAGAGACAGGAGATGTCAATCAAACTTTGTCCGTCTAACCAGCATGACGCATGGGCAATGCAAATGGATCACCAACTGGCATGAGGGCGCGCTCCTACTCACGTTTGAAGGCGATGATGGCCACGAGGGAGGGGAGGCCGAGGGGGTTGGGGTGGCGGACCAGGTAGTACGCCTGCAAGGTGTAGGTGAAGGGGACCCACACCAGGTCCCCGAAGGCCAGCATGAAGCCGAAGCCGTCGTGCATTAGGTCCATGGTGGTTAGGATGGCCTCCTGGGAGAGAAATGTCAAGATGGACATTTTATAAAATGCTGCCTTTATGATTCAACTCTGTACAATTACAATGAAATGACTGAGAAGTGAATTGGATAGACACAAACACGCGTTCACACAAATAGAGGGGCTAGACAGAGTTGAGAAAAGTGTAATGGCTCCAACATGGAGTGCGCCAGGTGTGTGTTACGTGTGCGATGTGAGTGTACCTCGTTCCAGAGACCGTCCGCCACGTACAACAGCTGGAAGAGGTTGACCAGGATCATGGCGTGAGACGGTGCCTCCAGACCCTGCTGCTGCATCTCTGCCAGCGCCATGGCAAAGTTGATCACACACTGCACCAGGCACAATAGAGTTACCATACAGTTCACTGGTGGAATACTCAAGTCAAAACAGACTCTTAACCCATAGGAAACATATAATAGTTCATTCAAGTATCTAGTACACATTAAATGGCAAAAATTAAAATCACAGCCTAACTTTTACATTAGGATGGGTGTGATCTCGCATGTGGCCACCAGAGGGCCTAATGCGAGTACAAAATGAATTCAACTAGACTAGAGGCACATCTGCACAATTCAATGTTGAGGACAATTTATTGTACATCTTAGTTGATAAAAGACCATAAAAGCGTCATAGACAGAGACAGGGATATGAGCTTTTTCAAAGACCGATTGAGCCAGCTGGCTAACATTTACTGTTTAATTATGGTTGTACGTCCATGTGTGCCAACTAAATGACAAGAAAAGCAGTAAGATGGATTTTTCATTAAACAAATTGGGCCACAGCCAGCAACAACCTCTCTACAACTTAATAATGTATATGCTAACCAAATAATGTTAGTTTACAAACCCAAACAGTTAGTTTCAGTTTTAAGGGGACATTTTATATCAAGCTAGTAAAAATATAAATGGCGCAAAATATTTCGATTACAAAAACAAAAAAAGCCTACAACGGTAGCATATGAAAGCATTCCTGCCAACCACAGAGCACTCACCCAGCCGATGAGACCCGGGCGCATCTCGCAGAAGAACTTCAGATCAAAGTTTTTGACGCGTGGGTTAAGCTCATGTCCTTTGAAGAAGTCATAGACCACGTTGCCTGTGGAACAAAAGAAAATCCCTTACTACAGAAGCAGTGGACACAGCCACAACACTTATGTACAGTAGGTATAGGGATTGCAGGACAATAATGGTAAGAGGCCATGGGTAGGAGAGCTGCTCCTGCTGAATTAAGAAAGGAACAAACGTACTGATGGTGCTTAACCTTAAAGCCCCTACAGACAAGACGGTTGCATTCAAGGATTGCGAGTTTAAGCATGCTCGCTGTTTAGCCTGGATTACAGGCAGTCCGTCTTTTCTCCAAGCATTATTACTGCTCACACGGGTCCTGCAGTAGTGATATTTTCGGCAATTAGGATTTGCTTTTATAGATTCCCTATTCTACTGGCTCCACTTAATACAGCTTTAGGCTTTAGGTGAGGCCGCTCTCCTTCCTGAACCACGCGCCCACCGGATGTCCTCCTTACCGGAGTTTCCTCCCGAGGCCAGCTGGTCGGCGGGGGCGTGGCGGGAGCGGGCGTACAGGTAGACGCTTAGCAGGAAGGAGACGAGGAGGGAGGCCACAGCCAGCTGCAGGAAGTGGCTGTGGATGTAGGTGAGGTCCGCGCCCTGGTGCACCGCTGCCCCGACGGCCGCAGCACTCACCGCCATGGCAAAGAACCCTGCGGGAAAACGCCAGAGGAAAGAAGGAGTCAGCTGCGGGGAATTGTGCTCCCGAGTCCTCCGTAGTGGGAGGACGGGCAGTCTTACCATTGGTTCGGTACTTGAGCCGCTCTCCAGACCTCAGGGGCATGCCCTCGCTCAGCTGGAGGAGGAAGAGGAGAAAAGGAGGAAGATATATTACCAACCAGAAATGGAACAGCTTTACACACACTCACAGCCCTTGTAGCTTGAGCACCCACGCTATCATGTCCAAGTGGAAGGTTACATTCCCACTGTAATATAAATATACTCATGTGTAGAATATTCTAGCTAGTTTCAGGAATTCCAGCATAGACCTCCCATGTGACACATTAGCTCGTCGGATATCGTTAGAGTTAATTGGACTTATAACGGTACGTAGGGAAGCTCATCTGAGAAGTGGAGGCTATTTGTGGGTGTTCATATCATCAAATCTGAGGGAGAAGAGGTCTACAGCACGAAGCCAAAGCAATGTTAATGTCTGGAAGATACTTTGTGTGAGGAAACTATAATATATATATACAATATGTGTAGAGGGGAACAGAGCAGGGAGCTCTCCAAGCTCTCGAAGCTTTCCAGAGACTCCTGACAGTTAATCGAATTTCTTGTGGCATGGATACCAAAGTGGAAAGTGGACAGTCATGTGTTGAGTACAGGATCACGTGTACAGATTAGGGGAGGGGGTCCTTTTCCTTCTGACTGAACAAGACTGTTCCAGGCAGCTGACATCTAACCTAAACCCTGATGTTTCAATTGCAAGTTTTAATTCAACGTTTGACTGAAGTAAACAATAGTGCAATACCAGTAAGAGGAGGAGTAAGAGGAGCTGCAGCACCCAATATGACGACATTTAGATTTGTTCAAAAGCTTATTTTTCCTTACACCACTTCTTGTTAGTGGGAGCTCGGCAAGCAGTAGCCTAGCAAAGTTTCAACAAATAGCATCCAAAAATTTGGCGTGTTGTTTCTGTTAATGTACGGGACATGTTTTAATTCTACGTAATATCACTACAGGACAAGAATCTAGCATGGGTTTTGCTTATAGTAAACACTCCCAGTGTAGCTCATAGCGTGAACGGTGCCGAGCACCTTGCCAACAGGCAGGAGGTAGAGCAGGCCCTGGAAGACCATCCAAAGCAGGACGACAGCAAGGGCCTGCCAGTCCCAGAAGCTCTCCAGCGGGGGCAGTGGAGGGGGGAAGTTTACAAGGCTGGGGTCCTCCAGGTTCCCCTGGAGGATCACAAACAGGACCCAGGCAGGCAGGAACAGCAGCCAGAAGTACACTCCTGGGGACGCACAACAATTACTTCATGGCACGTTTATTCATTACTGGTTTGTACTTCCTACATTATTCTTTAAATAAGTAAAAAAAAAATATTATAATAATAAAAATAATAACATCAATATTCTAAAAAGATAAAGATATTATGTAGACACTCTTATTAAATGGGGGTTATCACAAACCTCTGCAATAAGTTCAGGTCATTATTAGGGTTAGCATGCTTAGCTTGATTTGACTTTGTTAGGATAACAAACTCAGTCTGAAGAAATAAATAGATGAATACCTATATGGCCTCCAAAGTCCAGCGGGGTGGAGGAAGTGGCAGAAGAAGCAGCTGCTTGCTTGGCCTCCTCTTTGTCCTTCTGCCCCATTTCCTCGGCTGGCTTGGCGTCTTTCCTGCGCCGCAGGTTGTAGCGGCGCTGGATCTTCTCTGGCTCCGCCTTGGTCTCCGGCTTGGTATCCGGCTTGGTCTCCGGCTTGGTCTCCGGCTTGGTCTCCGGCTTGGTCTCCTGGAGAGACCAGTAGAACAGTGGCCTTCAGAATTTTTGACCCATGACCCCCCAATAGATGTTGTTCTTAGGTTGTTATAGATAGATAGATAATACAACAAAAATGTTATATATATGAAGCCCTTACACAGTACAACTCAATAGAGGACATTAGGGATGAAATGGAAGATGAAATTACCGGTTTCACAATAAATCACGGTAAAATTCCCGATGGTTAGTATTACAGTTTCAAATTTTAATTATCATTAAAACTGTGTTTGATTACCGCGCTTTGAAAAATGTGGGTTTGTTTGGTGACAGTGGCGGAAGGCAGTGACAGTGCTCAGGGGATTTTTTTAGCCTTCTACCAATCTTTATCAGGTACATGCCGCAAATTGCTGGCAGCAATTCTTCCGGAATTCACACACATAACTAACTCCCAGATTCCACAGTGCCTGAAGATAATGTGAATTACTTCTCAGATAATCTTCTCACTGCGCTTGACAACACCCATGGTCATGACCTTACAGCAGAAGCTGTGGGCTTATTCACATAGACTCAGAACATGAATGTGTTTTAGCAAAAACAATGCAACAATGTTTCTTAGAGAGACTTAACAAGGATAAATACAAGCGGGTGTCTTTTTAGTTATTATAGAATCGTTTATATGTAGTATGCGATGCATGCTGGCAGAGTAAAGAAATAGCTGCAACGCCATGTGACTAAACAGGCCATGATCCTTTGAGAGTATCCTCGCTGGGGTGGAAAACACTACTTTCACACATAGCCCACAGGAGGCCCCCCAACATGCATGCATCATGACATTCCATTAGGGCCGTCTACCTGAAAGTCCATTCAGAAGCATGAAGCGAGCAGTGCCAGAACACCAGCTTGTTATTGTCACACCAGCTACCCGACACATAATGGATTGCAGACTGCATGCAACAACAGTAACAAGCCCCGAGAGACAACAATGCTGTAACTTTCCTCAGTATAAAACCAATGGAGAAATAATTGATATTCAGAAGGTCAGAAGGTCTCAATAGCTTTTCTCCCCAATAATTAAAAATGTTAAAGTCCGATAGCGGAATATTCTCCGTTACAAATCTCACAATGTAGAGTCCCAGATGCTGAATGAATGCAAGCCATGGTTTGTGTAAAGTTTAAACTTCCCAACATCTGGAAAGCGAGACACACTTCAACCCACGTTTAGAGACTAGCTAAAACTCACCTCATTTACTTTGTTTTTGGCGTCATTCTCCTCCATCTTGTCATGCTTACTGTTGCTATTGTTCTCCACAGGCGGTGGCGAATTCTGCATGGCACAGACGCAGGGAAAGAGAGTAAACAACAACAGCAGCAACGTAGGGAGACAAGTGATGAAAACAGCACGGTAGCTCTGTGGTTGGCAGTCACTTTACCCATTTCATCTAGGTAAAGTGATAGTGGGTCTGACTGATTATAATAATCATAAAAGTTAAACACTTGAGTCAAAGAGGAATAAGGTTGCACATCCCAAAACAGACGGTAGTGTATCAGTATAGTGTATCAGTGTTTTCTGCCAGCGCTAGTGATCTCAAGGTGGTAGGACAGCATGCAGGCATCTTACCAGGGGACTGAGCCTGATCTCCAACATGTCCTTAAGCTTGGTGTCCTGTCGGGAGAGGGGCACGCCCTCCGCGTTGGCGTTGGCCGCGGCGGCGGCCGCTGTGCGCGAGGAGGAGCGGCGTGTGGTCCTGCCCGGGGAGCGCGAGCGGCTACGCCGGCGGCCCGGTGAGCGTGAACGGGAGCGAGATCGAGTCCGGGTGCTGAAACCGGCAGCGCTCTGCATAAACAGGACAACGACAATACAATATCAATAAATGATCATGAAATCTATCTTTACAAACTGGAATAAAAGAAGAACACATAATTAGTATAATTATACTCCAACGTAAGTAATAGGTGACAGAGCTCTGGCAATGTGCATGGACACTCACCAATGACAACAGATGAACTTTAGCATTCCAAATAGTTCTATACCCCGTATTGGCCTAGAAAGTCTGGCATAATCATTATCCTATCTACAGGCTTGGAGTACAATTGACACACTAACCTGCTTTTGATTGGCTGCTAGCTTTGATTGACTGATCTGATTAACCTAACTGATTAACAGGGCACCGACACCCCTGGGTGCAATCAGATTTATGCCTTTGATAAATCCATCAAACTAATCAATGGATTAAAGGGGCCATAGAATGCCTTCATTGTGTATTTTATATTGTTCTCTGATGCCTACATAGAAGGTGTGTGACTTTGGTCGGGGGCCAAAAATGCCCAGATACGGTTTTACACACCCATACACAACCATATGATTTGGCCCCAGAATTAAACAGGTCGTTTTGGCTGGTTTACAGCGAGGCACCTCAATTGCTCACACACAGAAGCGACATGTCTGAACAGAATAGATCGCCACAACTGCCCGAGGTGAACCATGAAGCATTTAGGCATCCAACCTTACAAGCATGGGTTTGGAAGCCCACATCATGTATAAGTGTAGCCTACTAATACAAATAAAGTAGTCATGCTTTAGACGTCATTTCAAATGTCAATCATTTCCACTTCAGTGGTGGAGCAGCTGGCGTTGGATAGCATGGCACGAGACCAGACGTCCACGGTCTCGCCGCGTGTTTCCGTCTCCTACACACACACACACACACACACCCAACCCGCTGCAGGTGCCGCCTGTTGAGCTCATTACGTTACTAATGTAACAAAAGTCATTTCTCACTTCACAAATGACTCTAGAACCGCAGAGACTTTCTATAGAGTTGCATCAAAACACCACGCCACGCGCCGTATACATCCTTTTCTTCTCAATAATGGTCCATTGAGCCTCTGTCACTACGACGACGGCGGTTTACAGGGGTTGGGGCAATGAGTCTATAGTCTTCCCATTGTATTTTCAAACTGAACTGAAAGTGAAATAATATCAAACTTTATAGCAAGGTGTACGTGTCATTTCGCTGAGAAATGACAACGCTCCGCAGCTGTTGCGTGTCGCACACACGTCTGCGCTTGGAATAAACAGGGAGGGTACCTGGCCTTCATGTGGTTCTCACGTACAGTATAGCATCTGAGGTGTGTCAACATTCCCATGTCCACCAAGGAATGAAAACGGTTTGCATTTGCATTCTGTCTATTGCAAATGCTCTCGTCTTAAAACGTCTCCTAGACTAAACGTATTCACTCATTTGTTAACTTATTACACCATTGCTGCACAGACACAGCGCTCTGGATCAACTCAGGCAGGCAGGCGACTTACCATGATGTCCTGCTCACGCAGCTCCAGCTCAGTGCCATCCTTGTAGATGACAGTGTACTGCTGGCTCTTGGAGTCGAAGCTCAGCACCTTGACCTCGTAGTAAAGGCTGCTGCCGGGCCAGCGGCCCATCACCGTCTCCCCATTCTGGTATTTTACACTAGGCATCCTCATTGACCTATTGAGGGAGGGATGGAACGGAGCATTACGTTTGGAGGTTAATTAACAACGTACAGTACATTGTAAGCGTTAATGCGTTTATAAGCATTATTACGCAACTCTACTTTACAGATTTGTAGTCCTGACAATCATACAGGAATGTATATTGTCAATATAATCTCAGTTGCCCTGGGCCCCACTGGATGCAGTGAAATGTAGTTTCTCTGCATTGACCGTTATCTGACACAAGTTGACACAATTTTCATTGGCCTGTATGCTGCATAAACACACTGACGTAACTGTACACATTACAGTTTGCCCTGCCATCCAGTCAGAACGGGTAGTCTCCGTTACTAGAATTGTTTCCAACATAACTACGGAAGATAAACAACCCTTGTGTCAATCACATGAAAAGGGCACTCTGCCATTTATGAAAATGAAGGACTGGATCACTCGTAATATACATTTGTACAATTAATTATTACACTCGACTGAATCCTTACTAACTCCAGAGGATCTGTTCTGCAGGTAACGCTTTACCCAGGTGAATTAGGAACCCTTTACACTACATGTTTAGCACAAAAGCTATATCACATCCCCACCTCTATGTGCAAGTGGCTCAGATTGACCACTGAAGTACCACTGCAGTCCAACCCCAGAGGACACAATGGGGTGGGCTGGGTGAGGTCAGCAATATGGAACATTAGGGCCTGGGGAGGCTCAGTGTCTAGAACACCAGCACGCTACTGTAGAACTGCTGACAGGCCCGTCCCCACTAGGTTTACCCAAAGCCTTCTATCTGAAAGGGTTACACCATTCAAGTCACTGCAGGCAGGTTGGGAAGTGGACACGTGCTGCCCCAACATGGCCGTGGCAGAAGTTTGTCCTGCATTGAACCAACAACCCAACTTTTTTTCTTTTTAGATCACAGGTCTTTATAAATCACATACAGTTAGTCAGACACACTGCAAGCGGACTACACACAGCATTTAGACAGTGTGAGGGCAAAAGGCTGTGAAATTACCAAAATTTTTAAGTTAAGTTGTATCCAGTCACTAAGTCACACCTTAGTGTTAAAGAACTAACCGCATAAGTCGGTACCTTTATTCTAGCCTTTAGGGCAGGAAGCATTTATGAAGTACTCGGATAAGAGCAATTGGTATTAGTCATGCAATTTTGCTTTCATTTTTACTATAGGTAGGTAGCTCAGTGATGAGATTTTAGAATGTAGCATAATAACATTAGATTTAACACAAAAACCCCTCACCACAAAATATTAACTTATCTGAACAGTGAAAACTGAGCATCTCCCCGACAAAGATTCACAGCAAAAATGTTTAAATCAAAAAATGTTTAAATCATCCATTAAAAGAAAACGACATATCCTTGAAAGAGGCTACAAAGATTAACACAAACTGATCTAATCAAGCAAAGCACAACAGTGAAAAGTGAATCAGTGTGACACACCCAAAGGAAGTTTCTCTGCAGCTCTCCTGACTTGGTTTGCCTGCTAGCCCAGTTCCATATGGGATATGTGAAAATGAGGCTAGATCATGAAAGTTCCCCATCTGACGGAGTAGATGAAAGGATAGAGCCCGTAACGTGGGCGGAGCCTCATAAAAAATGTCAGGCATTGCCTGTTGTGCTGTAAAATTCTGTTGAAATTAATCTCTTTGAAATGTAACAAGTGAATGGAGTTTCTACTGTCGTCAAAAAGGTGACCTACCTACGCTAAAAGAGTGTTATCTAATAATTTCACATTTTTTATGAAATTGTTTATTGTGGCATTATATAAAATGGCTCACATGAACGTACTTTCTATGTTATTGCTTACACGCTACAGCATCCAATGGCTGGGCTATTTTGGATAGTTTGTTGATTATGATGATGATGAATGTCAATTAAGTGATTATTAAAAGTGACGTAGTACGGTACCAACTGCAATCATTCTAACAGTAGTATATTTGCTTTCATTATATCCACCACGACTATTAATCATACACACAAATATGATCACTTTCGATAATTCTATCTCCTAATAAAATAATGCAAATATAGCTAACGTTAAATGTAAAGGCCTGCTCCTTTAACTAAATGTAGCTAGATGACTACGGGTATGAGAATGGAATGGAGGGAAAACGTCATGCATTCAAACGTCGTTTGCATAGAATTTAGAAACCCAGCGCATCCTCCAAAGTCAAAGCACGTTAACGCGGCATATTCGTGAAACCGCTATATATTTATGGACGTTAGCCTATTTTAAACCAAAAGTCTACATGCGCATTTATAACTAACTGAACTAGTGTTTGAATAAGCAGATCTCTGTTTGTAGTCTATTAAATGGAACTTTATACATGTCCCTTCCTTTTTAACAGGGCTAACGGTGCATAGAATAAACGCAATTACCGTTGGTTAGCGTTACAACACATCTATGTAATCCCGCTTTCTGTTAAACGTTAAAGAATGCCCATCAGTTACCAAAGACGGCAATGTTATGTGGAATATGGTTAAGACTAACAGAAAACGTAAGTAACATAAACCAGGATACGTTCGGTAAAAAAGTTTGCTATGCAAGAAATAGTCGGACCCCGGAGAGCGTAACACCCTTGTAACGTTAGCTAGCATTAACGTTAGCTACTGGTAAACTCCACTTTACCCAACAAAGAAACACGTAAAACGGACCACTATGTTGCAATGAAAACTTATTATGTGCATGGATTCTCTTACCTTAATATTGCGCCTAAAATAATCCGAAATGTAAAATGGGCAGTCCGATTACTTTAAAAGAGCGGACCAATAATTTCAATATATTTATTAAAAATTGCTTGCTAACTAAACTGACGTAGGGTACATTCTCCCTCCCTCTGTATCAAAAGGCAACTTGTGTGTGTGTGAAGGCGCGAAGGCTTGTGATTGGGTAGTCTGGCGTTCATTTCAAACCTTCAAGTGCGCTCATTGGTTGGAATTGGATTTTAAAGGGAGTGCGTATTGCTCTTAAGAGTCACGACTGCTTTTGTTTACTGTTGTCAAATAGCCATCATTGTCAAGCAAAAGGTACATTTTGTGAAATGTGTTTGATAGCGGCGGACTCCAGCCGAGCATCACACACACGCGACATATAAATACTGTAGGCTAATCTGTAAATTGCATATGGATAACGGCGATATTAATTCACAGTAGTATGCCTTCATCTGCACGTCTCTGTTACATGGTTGTATTTGATGTGTTTTGTGTTTTTATGAGCCCCAACACAAGACGATTATCTGTCATGTCATGTGGAGGACAATAAAGTATTCTTTAATCTTGAAAAAAAAAATCCATTGTGAGGATACTGATGGCAATGTTGTAGTAGGTTATATAGGAATTATTATATCTAGGGGATATAGAAAATAATCTGGAGTAACTGAATCAATGCACAATATTCGTGCAGTAATTGTATCAACTGCACAAAAACCTGCATACCAAGGACAAGTTTTTACATTGTATACAGATATAATTTTAATTAGATTTTCCTTCTGGTGGTTTTTCCATAGTAATTATGTTAGAAGACCAAGTGACATTGAAATCCCAAAAATATTTCAAGTGAAGTTGAGAAATATCCTAAAATCTCTACACACAACTTTCCCTAAATTGATCTCAATTCTATAGACAATTGTGTAATAGGGTAGCTTCACAGGAAATTGTGTAAACTGTAGGAGTTCTGCCAGCCTCTCTGATCAGCACAGAGAAGAAATGCTATAGCATCGAGTGTGAAAGAAGGCACCTTATCTTGTTTGGTGAACAAGACAAATCATTCATAACTGCTCTTATATCCTGAACGCAAACAGAATCTAAAGGCTAAATCAGATTTTTGAAAATTAAAATCCTCTAATTCAATTACAGTTGTCAAATTTTTTTCTTCCCCCCAGCAGTCTCTCTGCAGTCTGTCTTCCTGTCTGACTGCAGCTTCACCCCACACAAGCTCTCCGAAAACCTCAAATGAACTGCAGCTGCACCACATAACTTTGCTATGCCCCGCCTACAGGAAGCGTCATCCACAACAGGCTTGTACTGTAGAGCGAAGCGGTCAGTTATATACACTTATCCATCTGTTTACAACATTAAGAATTGATACTCGACCGTTAATGCATGAACTTTCCTCAATCACTAGTACATACATACATAAAAGTACATAAAATTCATTCAGTGACCTTTAAAAAAAATCCCATTTGAAAGCAGTAATAATGCATACTGGAGGGCTGTAGAAACCAAACGCCATACTCGCGCATGCAATGTTGCACATTTCTTGGACTCAATTTCAGTTAATCCCACCTCTTCCTGTTCTCTGCATCTGAACTGTGGCAGCGAGTTTAGAGTGAAAACAGCACACACCAAAGAGTAGTCGGATCATATTCAGCGTTAATGGGCTGTAACTGTCCGCTGATATGATGTACCAGACAAGGAATTAATCAGGCCTGTTGGGGATTTCAAAGGGTATAATTATGCATTAACAGCAAAAAGTTGACCAAAAGTTATTTGTACTCCAATACAGCTAGAAACTGGCTTGTAATCCAATAAGTTATAAAAAGTTTAAATAAAAATATGACAGAATTATTTAAAAAATAGTTCATGAGCAAGTAAATGCAACTTTGTGTCATGTATTGCAATTTTTATTTAATTTGCTCAACCAAAACAATATGTTAGCATGTAAGAAAATTCTAATTATCATGAGAACAGTATGGTACAATGCAAACGATAAAATAATTATAAGTCTTAAAAAAAAAATTGCAGAGCCGTTCTGAATCTTCGTAAATCCACAATTCATTCAGTTCCTCTGAAGATGGTTATGTTTTGGGGTTTACAGACAATAATAAAAACTTTTCCATCAGTGAAATTAACGCCGTGGAGACTCTTTCACTTCAGAGAACAAGTTATTTGTTACCAGACTTTCAAGCACGTCGCAAAACATAAATGGCATGTGAAACGACAGACCCATGTCCGGACTGATTTGGACTTGTGTGAAACATGCTAAAAACATTATAGTAAAGATCACTGTACCAATGAAAACGGACTCTCCTTTAAAATTAACTTGCCAGGATGGAGACAATCCAATGAATGAACACTTGTGATAATAATGACAGTCCCTAGATATTATTACTAGTCATCTTTAAATCTTTTACATATTATTAAATGCAACTTCAGAGCAAGGCACAAACCATGTAGATTCACATACAGAAGTTACCATGTTGATATACTCTTCTTAAAGAAAACATTTCACCTGCCCTTATGTCCAAAGGACTGGATATAAAGATAAGACATCTAATTTTCAATCAAAAAAATGAAAAAAAGGCGACTTAGTTGAGAGGGAATATGTTTAGTAGGAGCCTGCCACGCTGATTCCTTTGGTAAGATTACCACACTATTGACGAAAGAGGCTGCAAACAACTCTTGTCAGAGTGCCTTGGATTGCTCTACTGGTTTTGTCTTAAAGTGCAATCAATGCGGTTGTAAACACTCATCGGTACAGGGAGCCTCTTGTATGCCTACATATGAGAGGTGAATGAGAAAAGAACAGGGAATTACAGCATGAACTGGAACCTGAAACATTTGAGTCTGACCCAGACTCTGACATTTTCTGTCCAAACCTAAACCAGGAAGTAAGAGCATCTTTGAGGTAAAACCAGACCTAACCTTTCCTCAAGCACTGTAGTTTGACACATTTGTTGTTTTAACGGAATCCAAACATCAGTGAATAGGTATAAATGTTTTTTCGGCTCTAAGGACCATACACCAGGATTGTTTTAAGAAGGTGATATAACAAACACATCCCTTTATTTCATTTATGGGACTTCTCTTCATATAAAGCAAAGCCTTAAACCTCTATTATCTCTGACATTTTACTGGTGGGCCTATTTTAACTGATGGTACATAGTCACTGGAGTTCAGTTGCAATAGTGAAACTATCTTTCCCAAAAACCTAATTTAAACAATATCAAGATTATAATAAAGAGATTGTACTTTTATAGACCAGTAGAGACAGGCAATATTGGAGCAATAGTTACATATTCAATGCTATCTAAACACCCGGCGTGTATCCCGTTCTAGTTGATTGTACTTCGACCTACGCGTTTAACAGGGCGAAAAAAAGGATTTGAAATTAAATTAACATGTAAATTATAGAAACATGTCACAACAATATTCTCATGAGAAATTTCATCTTAAAGATTTGATGGCCACGGAAAAAAGGCGAATACAAGATGAAATCAACACCTCTTCATTAACAGGCGAGAGGGGGAAAAAATGCACCAGGACATCCACATTGGGACACCTTTTCGGTTTAAAATGTGTTTGCTAGAGGAAAGAAAATAGCTCGGTTGCAATGTGGCAACAGATACAGTATTCCTTGAGTTTCGTAGAAAAAAAGCTAAAGCAGTGTACCATGAATTGCAAATAGTGTACCTCCGTAAAACTAAGTCCACAAAATCTATACTGAAGTTATCCCGAGGTGGTTTTGTGTCTCTTGTCACACAGTAAAATTGTCCAAAAAGAACAAAGACATTGAAAAATTGTGAGGGTTGGTACGGGGAGGAAGAGGGGCTTAAAACCGATGCTACACTTATTGCTTGGAATAACCCTTGACGGTTCATTCAATTTCGTGGCAGACTTGTGACCCTCACCATATACATGAAACAACCCTACATGCACCATTAACCAACATATGACAAACAAGAGAAAGAAAGAGGAGGGGAAATACATTTCCAAATCAAAAAACAGTAAAACAGATCTATATCTACATGTCTGGCCATGGTCAATTAGCACAATAGCATTAGCAAAACAGCACTTTGTGTTGGCGGAAAAGATTTGGTAGGGAGCTACAATGACAGGCTGTTACCGTTTAGCCCACAAGCCTGTATAATAACTTGGAGCAAGCTTCTAGCTGAGCTAGCATCTCGCTGCCCCTTTCATCTTAATAAGCCTTTCATCTAACCGTATATGAAAGACAGGCAGGCAGTATATTAATCAGAAAAAAATAAGAGCAAAATCGCTCAACAGAGCGCTCATTTAAGGAGGGGAGAAACGGTTACAAATATAATTTTCACAGACAGAGACATGAGAGCATCTTGTTTTAAAGATTGGATTATTGAGCTACTTGATATGGCCATAGTTCTACACTGTGACAGACATGATTGATTGATAGATTTTTTTTTCTATATATTTTGAGTTTCTCTTTTATACATATTCAGGTTAAAATAGTATTTGAGGAAGACAGCCTTTACAGTGTCCTGCAGTAGTGGACTAAACCAAAGAGTCCACCATACATACATACATGCATGCTCGCATGGCCATGTGCGCGCGCACGCACGCACACATGCATGCACGCACACACACACACACACACACACATCCCCACACACACTTGCACGCTACCCTATGGCATCATGGGGAAAACAATTGTTTTCCATCCCCATCCTCTGTTTATCTCCAAACTTAATGCTCACCCAATAAAATGCGTCTTTCAATATAAACTCACTGGTTGCGTGCTAAGAGTTCTGAATGCCTTTCCGTTCTCTCACGCGCCGAAACGTAATACAGTATAGTCGTAAAGTTCGATATTGGTATTTTTTTTGTGTTTGTTTTATTTTATTTCCTGTTATTATAGGTCAAAGAGAGAAAAAGAAATCATCTTTGCATAAAGACCTTCAATTCTCTTTCGTGCTTGGGCACTGTCCTCCAAGACTCCCTTAGTTTGAGGGGGTTTGCAGAGGCTCCACAAAACTCAGAAGAAGTCCCTGCTATCCAAGTTATCCGCCCTCTCATTCGCTGTAGTGTCTGACCGCTGCTCCGCCCCTAAACAATGTCTTCCCTCGGTGTTAATTCATATTATTGTCATCACCACCGTTTTGTGTCATTTTGTTTGCCGTGTACTGTCATGTCTAATGTTGACCACGGGTGTCTGTCGGGTCACATGGATGTTGGTGTTGCGAGCAGGAAGGCGGGATCCTTCTATGCTGTGTTGGATTTGCCCAGCTCCTCCCTGATTGCTGAGGATGCAGACAGAGGAAGGGGGACAGAGAAACCTTAGCTTTGAAGGCACACGACCACGAGCTATTTGTCGAAATATGAAAGGAATCTCTCTGAACCCGAGACCAGTATGCTGATAAAGTATAATAAGAATGCTGCTTTTATCGAAGATCTTTAATCCTATGACTAAACCTCCTATTTGCCTACACTGTGGCGCATAGAGAAACTTTAAGCTCAGCAAGCTGTGAATCATTTAACAATAATTAGACTTCAAAATGACAAAATAATGCCACAGTAAGTTTGACACATTATATTTGCTTTAACAATGGGTGGATGCTTTTGACAGCTCTCCTCAGAACTACTATTCTTTGTCTGTACACCTCTGTGTCAAAATCATTTTAGCAAAGCAATGTCAAGTTAGTTACCATCAATGAGCTCCTCTTTTAGTTTTGACAGCTCCTTTCTCATCTCATCCAGGATGTCCTGTGGGAGGAGAGGGGGGGGAAGGGGTTATGATGATTGGTTAATGTAGTTTCTCATTGCCTTTATATACTGCTAGCATGGGGAGTAACAAAAGAAAATATCAATACTGAGCTGGCAATACTATACTATTGTACACACTGTACTGTATGTAGATTAGCTCAGGTTAAGCCTATACTCTTGGAGGGGGGAGAGCAGAAGAGAAAGCAGAGAACTGATTGTATTGGACATGGCGCAATACACCACTGCAGTGGGTCTAGCATTCTCTTCCCTCCTGCCTGTGATCTGTTGTGCCGCTAGATAGGGAGAGCCCAGACAGACAATGTCCACTTATCTAGCCACCTCATTCGTAGCAGGTCAGAGGGAGGAGCTGCCTCATTGCAGGACAAGGCCATTGGGCTAACTCACGCTTTGTGTGAAGCATTAGGGCTGGACATAGTACAATTTTCACTACTGAGTGGAAATGACAAGAGTGACACTACTATTTGTGTAGTGTTAATAGAAGCTATTTTTGAACATTTATGACGCTTAATAATGTGGGACCAAATTTTGAGATTCATGCTGTTCTTGAGACAAAACCCAAGCAGCTATCCCCCTGATCAAATGCATACAGAGAAGACAAACCTGTTTCAACCGGTCGTAGTCGACCGATTCTGTTGGCACACCGTTGGCACTTAGGGACCCAGTGGGCGTTGGGGTGGATTTGGGTCTGAGGGCATGGAGAAACACAAACAAGGCCATTCAACTTCAGCAAAGAAAGAAGCCTCAACACATGGTAAACTAACAGTGGCTCTTTTGCATTAGAAAGGTCGTTCTCAATTTGACTTAAGACTGACATTAGGTAGAAAACATGATATTTATCCGACAAACTGGATGGTAATAAAAGTTCATTTTTGAGATTTTACACTTTCGGTAACGATATAAATTAGTTGAATCACGTTTTGCCGAAATAAGGTTCCATTTATAATGAACGGAAGATGAGCGGGACTTTGTGATGGCTACAGCGGCGACTGCATGTCACACGTTCTCATCGCCAATACCACCATTTAAGTTAAGCACGGCTCCAGGTTAGTTCATGCACACACAGCTGTGGGAGGCAGACATGCAGAAAGGCACCAACAAGAACACACTGACGCACAGTTTCCAGCAAACAAATCACATGGTACAGGAAACTGTTACAAAGCTGCGTTTGCCTCGCAATGTCTGATATCCTGTTAATCACCATAGAGACATGCGTCCTAGCACTGCACAAAAATCCATCTTCAACTAATCTACTATAATCGATTTTGTATGGTAGGTGACATCATATAGTCCCACTGTATCCAGGGTGGATATTTCACAATAGTCTTTTACCACTTCCTTGTGACAGATATTAAAGGCACTTTTAATAACCTGGAATCTATAACGCCCATCTGGTCTCTGTTCCATTTGTGTGCACGCACAGACACGCGCGCACACACACACACACACACACAGCAGGTTTTTATCTAGGAGAGCCTGCTGGGGCTGTTCTGGGCCCGAAAATGATAATATTAAGCCAAGTCTACACTGCTCTGGGCGGTCACTCCTTCTGCTATCTTTATGTGGGAGCGTGTGTGTGTGTGTGCGTGTCTGTGAAAAAGAGAGAGAACAAGAGAGAGAGAGAGAGGGGTATGTTGCAGCTGTGTGATGCACATCTACGGATTCCCTTATTTTAAAAACTAGAACCAACACCAAATGGGGTTTGGAGGGACAGGATGACATGCAAAGGATTTGCATCATAAAAACCACAATACACAGGATTTCTGTTTGGGGAAAATAACTAATTGATGCAAATGACACATAACTATGAGAGATGCAGCTTACAATATTTGGCAAGGGGCATGACAGGACAAATTCATTCCAATGTATTCTTTCAAACATAGAAAATGAATGCCAACCAGAACACTCCCAGCACACCAAACCTGAAACGAGGAGACTGATTTTAAAGGGGAGGTTTAATCAAACTCTCCAGACCCTCATCTATACCTGTTGGAGGAATCTGCACCAATGGGATTTCTCCACGGAGACTCTCGTCTGTGTAAGCAGCAGAAATACTGGCTTTACAAATTACTGCCTGGCAACAGTGCCCTGAACCTGGGTCAAAATGTATAATGAAGTGCAAAGAGAATAGTCAGCAATTAAGAGGTTTTTGTAGTTTTGGGGATTATCGCTCTGGTTTAGGTCCAAATATTTTGTTTAGTCGTGCCAGGCTAAACTTTCTTTTTTTTAAAGTACAAAAGAAGCTACATACAACAAAAAAAAAGACAATGTTCACAGTCAAATAACTGCTCTTCTGAAGTGGGGATGAGATGTGAAGAAGGGTATGTCCAGAATTCAATATTTCCCCCCAAACTGTGTCCATACTCCATAGAGGTCAGATTGATGCTAAAGCAGACACAGGTACCTAAGCTTTAGTCATGTTAGCCAGCACTGAATGGCCTCGAGCACTGTGTCATGCTAAAGCTAGCCGATGCTAATGCTTTGTGGCACTGAAATGGTCTGTGTTGCTAGGGAAATGGCGTTTAGTCAGCGCTGGGTTGGGTGAAATCCCTTTTGAAAGCACAACACATAAATGAAGAATGGGTGAAAAGGTATAGGCCACATATTAATAACTGGTCAGAGAAGCAGTAGAGATACTGTACCTTCCAATAACTGGGGACTTGCTACCGTTCATAGTGTTCGTCCTTTCCCATGGCTTTCTGGGCATGTCTGAAAGAAAGAAAGAAATAAAGAAAGACGTTTATTCCATATTGATCTAGAACGCTTGTTCAATAACATCAGATTAGACCGTATGTCAGATAAATATGTGAAATGCATCTGTAGCGACGCTAACTTGGATCTTCATCGCCTATATCCAGGAGATGCATTGCGTTTCTGTTCTTGTGCGATGCCGTTGACGTCGCTGTGTCCTCAGTGTTAATTCTGAATGCTTCCAAATGCTCAGGCCTTCCTTCTTACCTGGTGTGCTACAGGCGGACACTTGTTTGACAGTTGCATTTACTTCCCCCTCCTCCTATTGGACACACAGGGCGGGGTTCAAAGGTCAATATTCTGTATTCAGAGATGTGACTTCAGTAATGTATGCAAGTCATACTATCAATAGAAATCTCTTCAACAGTGTCTGCAGCTCTATGAACGTGGTGCTGCAGTGGTGTTTCAGCAAATACAGCCAAACTGTATTGTGTAGGTTGCTATTTTAGACAGAGGGCTAGATTATTTATTAATTTATTTTTAAAACGGTAAATGGACTGCATTTATACATCGCTTTTTTGTAACCCTCAGGCCACCCAAAGCGCTGTACATCATTGCCTCACATCCACCCATTCACACACCAATGGTGGTGTCTGCCATGCATCTTGCTCAGGGACACCTCGATACTTAGACAGAAGTCAGCGGGTATCAAACCAGCGACTTTTTGATCCCCTGTGCCACTGTCGCCCTTAATGTTAGAACATACTTCAGCTCTTCTAGTTCCTTTAAATCCTGTTTTCCTCGTTGTTCGTTCTATCAAAATCTCAGCTCTGTTTTGAAGAGGCCTGGAAGCAGTTTAATTTGCCACGAAACACCATCTGTACAGGATGCTCATAAAATGCTGACTTTGACTGTAATTAGAGCTATGTGGCACACCACATGCAGACTGCTATCCGGACAGGGAATGGACTATTGAGGGACTGACAGGAGGAAAGAGGGTCAATATATTGACAGACAAGCCAGAACTATGTAGATATGTGATGCAGATGACGAGAGCGGTTTTACTACGATACTTACTGATCTCTGGTCAGGCTCGGGTGACGAGCCCTTTTCAGCAATTCTTCTCCTGCAAGATGCAAAGGTAAAGCATAGAAAGTTCATACATCTAATTTAGTTCATGTGAATGACAACTGTCCTTTCAGTGGCACAATGAGCAGTGAAATGAATGAACAGTGCAGTTTCACCTTCTGGCCAGTAGGGCGCTCATCTCTTCCATTAGTCCTCCCCCTCCGGGGAGAGGGCCGTTGCCCCTGGCCTCAGGTTTGGCCCCCGGGGCTCCTATGGCCCCTGCCATGGCCGCTGCCAGGGCAGCTGCAGGGTCATCACTCTGGAGATGTGAACACAAACTTTTAACAACCAGAGGGAGATGTTCTTACAAGTGACAAGCCAAGCAATTGTAATTATGCAACGTAATTGTTTTGTGTTATACAAGCTAGACCAAAACTGCTAAGATATGTTCACTGAATCCCAAAATTATTTATACCAGAAATCTATTAACCTTTTATGCCGTGAAGGCAATGAAAGGTCCTCGTTTGTTTCATAATTCAAACTGGCAACGTTGCGCAACCCTAGGAAAAGCGGTGATCGTACAGCATTGCCGGAATCTCTTATCTACGTGACAGTCATGCTAAACAGAACACTCACCGATACAATGTTTACCTGGGAGGTGGCTAGGTCTACTTATGAACACTCCCCTTCAGCTGGAGATGAGAAGTGACAGGGGGCCGCATGAGCGATGAAGCGTGAACGCGTAAATGTTTCAGCAGCAGTGGGCGGAATTATGTGTGAACATGGCGTGTCTATACTGTGCGTTGTATTGTGTATTAGAAGCCCCCCCCCACCCCACCAAAAGCAGCCCCTCCTCACTGAGAAACTCTGCTTTAGAGAGAAACAGTGGGTGTAAACTGTGGACCAAAAGTCCTAATGCATTCCGTACACGTTAAGATAACTGCTTTTCCAGCAGCCAACCAAATCAGAGGACTCACCCGTGGCACTTTGCGCAGCTTGGCCCCGGCGAGGGCCGCGGCCAGGCCCGAGAGCGGCTGCTCCTCTGCTGGGGAGAAGAGGCCGGCGGGCAGGGGAGGGGCCGGGGGCGGGGGCGGGGCTCCGGGAGGAGGAGGGGGCCCCGGCGGCGGAGGAGGAGCCTGCGGCACCCCGCACCCGGGGGTCAGCGTGGGAGGCAGGGGGGGAGGGGGCGGAGGGGGAGGGTGCCCGGCCGGGACGGTGGCCGTGGTGGGTGTGGGGGGCGCCGCGGGGGTCACAGTGGAGCCGGGTGGCAGTGGGGGCGGCGGGGGAGGTGTGGGGGTGCACAGCCCCGGCGTCAGTGGCACCACATCTGTTGGGGGAGGGCAGTAAGGAAGGATGCGTGGGGGGGGAGACAAGGACAAAGAATTAAGAAAGACTGTTGAAACTTTAGAGTAAGGTCTATGAAAGTCTTTTAGTTTATTGTTTTCTCACTTTGTCCCTGTATTATTCACTCAGTTTGATTCCAGTCGTAATTCATTGCCGTGAATTAAAAAGTCTACGACAGCAACTCCGTTAGTACCAATTTCTGGGAAAGCAATTTCTTTTTAAGAATACGATTAAGCTTATCCCAAGTTTGAAACCTTTTTGTTAACTTTAAGTAAGCACAAATTGTTTCCCCGCACTTTCCTCCATGAGGCATTTTGCTTTTGCAAATCAGCATACCGGCATCAGTTCCACAAAACACAATTACAGACAGACAATGTTTTAATACGTTAATATGAGTATGTGAATAAAGCTTGGCCAGGTAGAGCAGAACACTGTATAGCATGTACAGAGTTAAACTAATAAAGCATCAAACTAGACATTCACATGGACTGCCAGCATGCTGAGACAACAAACATGTTTGCATTTGACCAAGCCTTGTTGTGTAGCGGTGCCTGGGCATACCGATGGAATATATTTGTTCCCATTGACAGAGAACAGACTAAACATTTAAAATAGTGAAGAGAAGTGCACGAAACACATGCATATACACATACACACAATAAACCAATGTTGGCTGCAAGTCTTCGCTATTAATAAAGCTGTTTATGTTACTCTGTATAGGCCTATTGCTTTAGTGCCTTGGGATGAGATTCCCCTATTGAGTTAATAGTTCTAACAAACCATTTTGTGGATGGATCAAATGGTGGATTGGTGGTGGATTGTGAACAGACTTGATACATTCCAATTTTGGCGACAAAGACATGCAGGTCCCACTGAAGTGTGAGCCAGACAGCCCTTTAAGAGGCAAGCACATGGGCAAAATACATACATAGTTACAGTATGACAAGACAAGAATGAGAGGTGAATAGCAGGATGAGGCCCCATGCCTCAAGTACAGGTAGAGGACAGTTAGTACCTATAGATTTGAGTGAGTTATGCCCAAAACGTGTGAAGGCAACGTTGACTGGGAGATGTAAAACCAGATCTGACATTTACTTACAATATTCAGCCCTGCTTAACAGCCCCTCTGAGAGAGAGAGACAGAGAGAGAGAGAGAGAGAGAGAGAGAGAGAGAAAGAGAGAGAGAGAGACAGAGAGAGAGAGAGAGAGAGAGAGAGAGAGAGAGA
>JAODLI010018357.1:0-22871 GCA_027575585.1 Percopsis omiscomaycus
CATCTCACCTGAACTTCAGAGCGGTATAGAGAGAGAGAGAGAGAGAGAGAGAGAGAGAGAGAGAAAGAGAGAGAGAGAGAGAGAGAGAGGGAACGAGAGAGAGAGAGGGATGAAGGAAACAACAAAGCGGGAAGTACGAGTGTGTTTGTGTTTGTGTTTGTGTTTGTGTGTATGTGAGCGAGAAGGAGATAGCTTTTTCGGTTATCTCCACATTAGTGAGTTCCTTTGTGCGTATTTGGGTTACGCAGGCGGCTAATGGATGGGACGTAGCGACTCAGAGCTTTGTTGAGGTGCGTGAAACGCTTTCTGGGCCCCGCTCTTCACTCGTCATTAAAGCCACCGCTGCTAATTCTTACAGCAATTACGATGCCCAATGAGGTTTATTAATACACTTCGCTTTGTACAGTTAGCAGATGGACGCAGATGGATGCATTCGGCCTGCTGTATTTTTCCCCACTCTTTCACTTGCTGGTCAGCATCAAAAAGAAGCACGAAATAATTACTTAATTAATGTACTGGTCTGGTCTGGTATGATATTATTGTGATAAGATCTTTCTACCCACAATTCCAAGGAGAAATATCTACAGCTTTTTATAAGAAATCCACAAGAAACCTAGTAAAAAGTAAATGGACAAAATGTTGAAGTAGTTTACAAGTAGGCCTACTATACAGTAGGTCAAACTTTTTGTGTAATTTAATGATAAAAGTAATTTTCTGCATTTATTTTAGAGGCGAGGTCACTAACTGCTGTCAAAGCTCCGTGCACAGAAAGGAATTATTCCTGAAATCGCAGAATTCCTTATTTCACCCCTGGGCTCACTCCTTTATAAGCTCCTTATAATTTCCAGCCTGCCCAGGTCCTGCTCTGTCAGATACATTATGCAAATTATGCTAAATAATGACAAAATAGGATGCAAATTTCTCTGTGGGGGCAGCTGAACCAGGACCAATGGTGATATCAACAGTATTCAGAATCATGCAAGACTACAGCAGGGAAAGGTCAATATCTCATTATTGAACCCCTTACCCCGTTTCTTAAACGTCCACTGATAATGTCAGGATGTGAAAGGAAAAAGAAGTCCGCCATTGAACTGTATCAGGTCCTCGAAGATCTCTTTTACAGTAAGAAGCCCAGTCAAATGACTGTAGCGTGTCTGATTGCACATTGTACACAAGTGAGAGTGCGATGTACAATTCTGGAGCACATCCAAGAACTCCAGTATGTATACCATCACTTATGTTCTGTTGGTTGACTCAGTTGGGTGTTCAACACATTAGAGGCTACTTAAGTGGGAACATAACAATATGAAATGGGCCAAGTCAGCAGGCTTGAAAATGATCATCAGAGAGAGAAAACATCAGAGAGACAAACAAACAGGTCCCACTAATGATTTCCCATTAAGCCATTTATATACAGTATTCGCAAATGGATCCTGGTCACACATGACCCCATACAGACTATTGACAGAGGCTGGTAATGTGCTAGAGTACTGTCATGGGAGTTTTTATTTAAATGTGTTTCCACTCTGGGTCACACATCAATAAGGCCTTCACACTGTAAAATCTCGTTGAAGCTCGTCAATACGACATGCTAAGTATTGCATTATTTCCCCTGTCACTGTTAGTTCCACCATAAATTCTAACCTACGTAAACAATTAATGTGTGGGTTTCCATTGGCCAGATGGTGGCTTATGTTAGGCGATTAAATACCTATAGCAAATCCGATCTTGTTACCGTTCACCTTGAATGGTGACAGGATCTGATTTGCTTGGATCTATTAGAATTACATTAAGTCTTTTCCTATTATTATTATAACTATTCCTATACCTTTTCTTTTGTAAATACTTAAAGATTATCTTAACAATGGTAAAGTTTCTTTTTTCAGATTAAAATAGAAGCAGCAATCAATGAATTTCCAAGAATTGCAAAACATATTTCTCAACTGTCATTCCGTGTTATTATTGATTCAATAATGCTCCCTGTAATCCCTATGTCAAGTATTATCTAAAATGGAATTTACCCAAAAGTGAGAAAAAAACCTGAACTTCGTATAATGAGTTTTGTGGCAAAATATGTGATTTCACTTCACATTGAACAAACAGCCTGCCTTCATTATGAACCCCCTCAGCCAAAGGTCTTGCACCTGTTCACTCCTATTTACACTCTCATTGTCTCACAACGTTCTTACACTCGCACTTTTCCTTCCATTCCCCATCACTTATCTTTCTATAGTCTTATCTTTCTATAGGAAGACAAAAGAGGGAGTTTTTATTAATGTGGTTATTAATTTAGTTTGAACACTACAATAATATATTAGGGACGTCTGGGGCTAATTAGAAAGTAATTAAAAACCATATATACATAAACAGTATATTTTACAGTATGATTTTATCAACAATTTATCAACAACAGCCCTCAAACCATGAAAATGTATGCATCCTTGTTCCCATGTTCCTTGCATATCAATGTCCTTCTACATAACCATGTACTGTGTACTACTATTTTACCCTTTACTCTATTTATAATACACTTCTTTCGCTAGTGACAGCCCTAATTCTGCACCAAATGAGCCCTTATCAGTTTAAATGTACCCCCTTCTCTTTCTGCCTCTCTTGTCCCCACCCAGGTTGGACGCAGAACATTGGCACCATCCTTTGATAGTTAGCGTTAGCCCTCCGCCCTACCATCCATCTGCCGTGTCACGCTCAGACACTGCACTTCCTGCTTGGACCTCCTGCACGTCTGTCCGGGTGTACTGAGCGATGAAGACCCCTCTGTGGTGCCTGGTGGTGCTATTGGCATGTCTTTGTACCCCTGGAAAGGGTGACTGCCAGGGGGAATGTTTGGCCTGTGGTCTGTTCCTACAGCACCAGCAGCTGCAGCAGGATTTCAACACCATGGTGAGTGGGGACGTGTTTGTGCGCATGTACGCAGCACTGCTGTTGTGACTCGCTGTTGGCAGAGTGCATCTGCTGCTGTGAGTGCTCTTTGTGAAGCTGTGAGGATGTGTTCAAGCCTTGAGCGCTGTGTTTAGGTGTTAGAAAGGCTTCAACACCTGGCAAGTTTCAACACCCTCGCGTCTAGACCCAGCCGTGAATGTGCAGGATTAACTGTTTGTGTACACTACATCATAACATGTGCCCAACCTCTGCAATGAGAGAACCAAAACACTTTAACAAACCGAACCAAAGTTGGTTTTAGCGGAATAAAAACCCATTTCCAAGAAGCCTGAGCCACGTCAGTCGGTGTAAAAATAGGCCGTGGGCAGCCGTAAGTAGCGGCGGGACGGCTAATTTAGCTGATAATGATGCAGAGAAAGACAGCTGGGACCTTTTGGAAAGTGGTAATAGAAGTATATAATTGTCTCCTGCTTAGAATCATCAGTGCAGGCCTGCAACAGTGACTGACACATTTTTATCAGTTTCCTCATTGTGTTTGCTGACTTCTCATTGCGGCACAGATGGAATCCGCTGGGCAATTCCATTGTTTGTCCCGCTCAAGTCTAACAGGGTGGCTGCGCTGTCCCCTATAAAGTTGCCTATGCCTAAAGTCCCCTATGAAGGACTGCTACACACATGAAGGAACACACTTCTACAAGCAAACATCTATGAAATACGCACATGTGATTCCTTGCTTGCACATATGCACACACACAACCATACACACACTATTTCATAAAGTGGCTCAGATTGCTCTGTTGATTTGACGTAGACAATCCCCCTGGGTGCCGATTTCATTTACGATGGGTAATTAATTTTTGTTGATAGATTCGCAGCGGAACTCCCTCTTCTCCGATTCTGTTGGTGTGAGCAGGTTTTTTGATAACAAAGCAATTTATCTCATTTCCGCGTGATTTGATGAGTAAATGGGATTTGCAGCCTACCTCAGACAGAGATTTTAAAGGTCCCCTATCATTCCATTTTGGACAGACTTTTCTCCCTTAGAGCTAAACATTCCATTTCATTTGATGGTGCACTTTTTTTATCTGACTGGGAGTGGCAGGATAGGTCAGTGATGATTTTCTTACAATCCAGAAATGATGTCACACCTGGGGTCAAATCTGACTGGTGTGTTTTACACAATTTTGTTAGCTAAATTACAGTCCAGGTCTTTCTGAGACAACACAACTGACCACGATAGGGGACCTTTAACTCAAAGGGCTTCAGTGTGCAAGTCTCTTTGATAGGGGTTCTCAAAAGAAGTTTTGGAGACCCCAAAGGGCCATAAAAGAGGGTTCAGTTGAAAGTTAGAAGTAGTTTATTTCACAAGGATTTCATGTACTATGCACCATGCATGCGTCACTACTTCTCCCCCTACAGCTCTGATAGGATCGTATCTTATCTACCCCTCCCCCCACACCCCATGTTATGTTTGAAAACATAAACAGTAATCGGGGGAGGACATTTTGAGTTCTGGGGTCGTTATAACGTAATCGAGGAGTCTACCATTAAGCTCATGTAAACACCAACTCGATTTTTTTTTTTTACAGTGAATGATAATATGATAGCACAGTAGTAGGTACAGCATTACAGGGCACCCTCTAGTTCTCTAGAGTTTGGCAGGATCACGCTATCGTCCAAAAAAGCAGAGCTATGCCGTCACTTTACCTTAACCTTCGTATGGCTGTAGTTCTGTGTAGAGGATGTACCGTCAGGAGCCCTCACAGTCCGGTATGGTGTGGTGACGTCAACACAAAGAAGGGATATTAAAATCGACAGCTCCTCAGACCTGCCACTGTCGCCTGGCTCTGTATGATGAGTTAATTTCCAAACCATTCTACTTTTTTTTGGTTTGCCTACAAAGTAGCCTACTTCATTTAGTGGCTGTCCTTCAAAAAGTACACTCTAATTTGTTTCAGGTTTGTGCTGTCAATCATAAGGTAGGGGTAGTTGTCAAGATCCCTAGAGAATGATCTTATGATTGACATCATTTTTAGGTACAAATTGCTGCAGGGACATGGCCCAATCAAGCCAAATGACAAGTACACCCAGCCTGTCACAGCCTGTAATGGCTGAGGGATGAGTTGACATTGTTGACACTGACTGCCAGGTTTAGCAGGAACTTTTTGCCCTTACTGACTTGTCAATCAATGAAGGCATGTTTAGGATCATATGATTTGGAGCCTATTGCTTTTGTACCAATGAGTGCTAGCGAGCTCTGAACACGTAAACTGAACACTTGTCCGCTCTCTCTTCAGGTATGTCTGCTGGAGTGTGAGGGTCACGTCTCCTCCACCCTCATCTGGGATTTGTGCAAACATGGGCTCAAGCTACCGCAGTATCCTTCCCCTCCTGAAGGGGGCGTTTTCTCCAAGAGAACAGGGGAGAAGCTGGAACTAACCCCTTTCGACCTGGACTCGGATAGTGAATTACTGCGATCTGCCGCAGCGGAGTCCTACCAAGACGGAGCCTTTGAGCAGCACAGCGACCAATATGACTCCTTACTGCTGGGGTCGGATGAAGGGGACGAGAGCCTCCGAGGATCAGATCTCATGCTGGAGGATGGACAGCGGAAAGAAAGAGAGGAGAGGGAGTTGGTGAGGGACAGTCAACTAGACGCAGACGAGGACTCAGAAGCCATCAATTTATCCAAACGTTTCGGCGGCTTCATGAGAGGTCGTCATGGATACAGGAAGCTAATTGGTTCGCCGGCAAGGCCCCTGCAGAAGCGATACGGCGGCTTTATTGGCATCAGGAAATCCGCCAGGAAATGGAACAACCAGAAACGTGTGAGCCAGCTGCTCCGACAGTACCTGGGAATGAGGAGCAGTCGTAGCGGGAGGTTTAGCAGCATGTCCGCAACCGGGGTCAGGAGGCCAAACCAATTGTAATGTGCTTCACTTGTAACGCCCCTCTTTCTCCGCTGGATGTGCCCTTACAGAATCCCATCCTAGTTACCTCAGCCTCATCTTGTTTCCAACTTTTTGAACTTTGACCTCATCAATGTCACATAAAGAACACAGTGTCATCTCCTGCACCGATGTTTGTGTCTAGACGTAACAAGGAATGTTTTGACAGTAATGTCCATCTGAAGCAAATTTACACTTCGTCCTGTGAAATAAAATTATTCGAGAAGTGCAATTGAATATTTTGTGTGTTGGTATCGCGACAGGGCCGAATGAGATTAGGAATCCGTTTTCAGTGCTGAAAGTTGCGTGAGCACGGGACACATCAAAATGCACTTTTACATTTTCACGTGTCAGTGAGAGGAACTTATGGTTTAGGGAGTAGTGTGTGTGTGTGTGTGTGTGTGTGTGTGTGTGTGTGGGGGGGGGGGGGGTCACTTTAAAGGCCTACAGGCCTATGTCCTGCTTTGATGACAATGCGCTTGAATTATATTTCCCAATATGTAGCTTTGGGGTGACATGAAAAAGCCTTACAAAGCCTCACAAAGAAATAATGCTCCTTTAGTTTAGATCCTAATTTCTACGATGGTTCCATTAATTTCTAAGCCCTCACTCGGGTTTAAGAATCCAATTTTCCACTCGAACAACTTCACTCATTAAAATTCAACAGTAACAAAGTAGGTTATCTTTACTTATTAAAAGTAGCCTATATTCCTTACTTACTCTTTTAAACAAAACATTGTATTGTATTGAAAAATATTCTTTATAGCAGCAATGTTTTGTATTGGTACATGCCTCTGATATTGGTTATTGTGAACCTTATTTTTATTTATTTCTATAGATGTTCTGATTTTGGTATGGCCCTTTAATCCCGGTGTACCATATAAAGGATGTGCTTTGAATGCATTTAGAACGTTTCCCTGCCTTCACACCCAAAATAACCCTGCAGCTCTAGCCCCGTTAACAGGAATATGCAATGAAAAATTATGAAGTGACAAATATTGAAAAACCTATTACCATTTTGCACTTAGCAGACAGTTATTCAACGGTATACCATATATGACAAAACCTACAATAGTAGCAGATATCCAGAGGACCCACAATGGGGGATGTTTTGTGCAGTTGCTATATTAGATACTAGATAAGAATTTGTTAAGAGTATGATAAGAGTTTGTATTTATAAGTTGAACTTTTGCCATTTGCCCCTAAAACTCGCTCAAGGGCCTTCAGAGTTCCTCAAAGTGTCCTCAGAAGACTCCTCTGACCGCAGATCTAGAGGATCTGGACACAGGTCCTGGAGCCCACAGCCAGAATGTTTCAGTGCATCACTACTGCCCTCTACTGTTTAAGGAACAAACTAAATTGTTGAGGGTGACCCATCAGCCTATGGGGTGACCCCGAGCTATTTAAGTTATGTTTTTTTTAAATGTCTTTTGTCACACTTCAAGTAGACAATAGTAACAATATACAACAAAATGAATCTGAATTAAGACAATACAAACAGAGAATCAGTGTAATGTATTCGTCTTTATTGGTTTATTAGTAGCATGACAGATAATGATGACCTGCACAGAAGATCTCAAAATCTGTAATGGAAAATGGGATGTTAATTTGAAGCAAATGTCAATCCAGATTCTGTAATCTTTTCATAATTTCTCATATTAGACCATCAATAAAAGCATTTGGTAAGTGCATATTAGATTGCGCATGTTGACATGTCCAGGACAATCTTTTATGTGCTGAACAGAAATATTGTGGTTGGGTGAGGAAAACATTATTTCACTTTCAAGTGTTTTTTCTTCAACTGTGGGCCATATTACTTGTTTTGCACCTTAACAGTGTTTGATTAAGAGATCTAATAATGTATGCATAAAACTGTGTGAGCGTTTGTAGAGAGATTGTGCGCATGTGTGTGTGTGCGAGCCAGGCGGTGCATGTGCATGTGTGCTTGTGCATTTCTCTCTACACGACACGAAAAGTGGCAAATGTGAATACTGTGTACATTTCAAATTACATATTTCATTGTTTTGAGTCTTCATACAAAATCTGTATAGAGAAAAGTATAATAAACTTAGTTTGCTATTTCTCTTGTGGACTGTCGTGCAGAAAACAACACAAACGTCTTAAATTCTCGGTGCTTTTTAATGTGTGTTTGACAATATATCTTTTTTATACATATTTTTTATTTTATTGCTATTACAAATTCAGTCTTCTAATGCTAGTCCCATAGGAGATACTCGACAGACCCGTCAACAACGGTTGCCATCTTGTGGACAGGAAGGAAATCCGTTTCATGGAAGGAATTTGGTTGAGTCAAACCAATTTCTTTAGCTTATACTTGTGAATTAGTTTATCAACACTGTCTGAAAAAACACATACAAATCTATAAATCCAGCCTGATGCTCAAGCTGAAAGATCAGGAAACTTAAAAAAAAAAAAGAAAAGTATAAAATATTCATACATAGTTCATAGCACACAATACAGAAATACTTCATAACCACGGAAATGACCACTGGAAGAGGAAAATACACGAGCAGAGGAACATTTTGATACAGTGGGGTTTACAAGGATAGTAATATGTCCTTTTGAAAGCGTAGGTGAATATTGTAGGCTTAGCACGTCATAGGAGGGTAAAGTGAATTAACAACTAGCACCATTGCATCACAGACTTTACTTCTCAAAGGTAAAAAGAGATACGGAAAAAAGTGGATTTCCATTCCATTAGAGGGGAGGGGGGAATGAAACGTCTTGAAACAAATAAAGACAAAGCCAAAAAAAAGGATTTGTTTTTCTTCTCAGCTCTCTGGCCCTACATTACTCCTCTACATCCTCTGTACAATACAAGTCTCTTTCAGCACTCATCCATCCACCTGTTTCTCTCTCACTCGTTGTGTGTCACGTGGAGGGGGGTTAGTCAGGGAAGCGCTGGCAGGCCTTTTTCCAGCGGCAGGCTGTGCACCATTGGTCCTTGCGCTCCACTCCGTACACCTTGCGGCACTTCTTGGCTTCCCCGCGGCCCTTTCTGCAGACGCCGAGACAGAATTGTGAGCATCGCCCTTTTCAGTCTATGAGGAAGGGGGACTACTACGCACCTAAATAGTGGCCAATAAGCACACCTCTGCAATGTATGAAGTCAACGATAATTTAACCATTTAACATATTTCATAGCTCGCAACCTATGAACCACTTTTGTATGGAATCAGATTTGTGCCAATATAATCAAACATCTTAAATATATTGAGAGAGAATAAAACTAACTGAAGCAAAAAAAATGTCATCTCAAATTTAAAGCTTAGAACTTGCAAACAAACTCTTGGTCTTTTACTTTTTTGATAATATGTCCTTTTGTTCACCGTTCCCTCTGCATCTTTCTCACTGATCAGACATTTGACTTCACTGTCGGCCTTGCGGCTCTCTCGTTTGCACTGCCTGACTTTTTGATTGCAGTTTTGACACAAACCTCTTGCGCGGGCGGGCTTTCTCAGGGGTGCGTCACCATTGGCTAATGAGTTTTTGACTGACAACTCAGTGTCGCATACGAGTCTATTTTTTTTCCTGCACGTACTTTAAAATCACACCTATATAAACCATGAACACTATTGAAAACAATGCAGCCACATTTGATTTATAACAGACAATAAAACCTGACTTATAATAATGTAATCATACATTTTTGTATTAGTATATACTGTATATTATATATATTTATATAATTTAATTTATTTTAAAAAAATCATCCTTTAATCTCTTTAATCCTTAAATAATTTGCGGCCCTAAAAAAAACATTTTTAGAATCACTGTTTTAAGAATCCTTTTAGACTGCAGGCTGGGAGCAGACAGACACAAAGATTAAGCGGAGAGGGTGCATATCTATTCTAAGACCAGATTTAGAAAGACGTCTCACCTGAAGGAGCAGTGGTTGCGGGAAGGCGACGCACTCAAAGTCTGTAGCCTGTTGGTGGCGCTGTTCTGCTGAAGCCACTGCTCTCCCACACTGACAGACCGGCAGCGAGGCTTCACCATCTGTAGGGGGGGGGGTTCAAATTTACTTTGTGAATGTCTAATCTAGATCCATTGTTTTTTTAAATATGTAAGCCATCTCTTTAACCCTTATTTTTGAATTGGAAAAATACAAAATGTTTTTTAATTTTTTAAATGTTTTCATTGCTGTGACATCTTTATTGACACTAAATCAAATTGGTTAGGAAAACAATTCTAGTGTGGCTAATAGATGAAAGCATGTAAGCTATAATTTTGTATCGCCTATCACCCAAAATGTCAGTCATTTGTTGTTTTTAGTGGAGATCGACCCAGGTAAGCAGAAACATGCTGGAAAAAGCGATCACTAAGTAGCACATCGCACAAACCAAAGCAGACATTAATGCAACAATATTGTCTGTAGGAACTTGACGTTTGGCTAACTATGAGTAGCCATTGATTTAATTGCACAATTAAATAAGTCCAATACAATGACTGGATTGGCATCATGGCACATACAGAAGGGTAGCAGGCACGCGAACTAGAGACAAGCGTAAATGTATAAAGACAAATAGAAAGGGACCCACTGGAGTGTTGTTTTGGCCAGAGACGGAGGAGTTCCAACCCTGGGCGCTGGGGTTCTGTGAGGCGACAGACACCTGGACTGGGCTGCATGCCTGCAAGTATGGGAGAGAGGAACACAAATCATCCATCAATTCCACAAGCTGTTTTTGGTTCAGGGTGTTAGACCTGTGGATCCCCACATGTGAATGAGTTGCTGTGTGCTTAAATAGACCTGTATTCAAGGCAATTTACTCTGTATTGGTTCTGGCAAATGATTTATGATCAGTATGCTGAAATCATTAGAGAAATGTTCTTTATTACACATGCATGACTGTTCTGCAATTCTAACGTAAAATATAATGAATACTGTGGCAATATATTTCACGTACACTAACAAAATCCTGAAATTACAATTTCCCCTTAAAATGCATTCAATACATATACTACACAACTATACGGTGTACTTAGAAGCGAAATGTGTACACTACATAAACAGGCATCCCATTGATTTTTAACGGCAAGACAGTCCGGTACTTTCTCTCAAAATAGCCACGACACAACAATATCGAGCTTGATATTTCATCGGCTTGTCTTAATAAAATTAGCTGCAGACTAATGTGTGTGACACACACAGACACAGGCACACCAGCAGGACTGACCTTAAATTCAACCCTTCATCTTGGTATAGCAGCACTATTAGTATACAAATGATAAATAATTGAAAAAGAGCAACATTTTTGACCCGATAAAGACAGAGATATAGAGAGAGATAGACATAAAGATAAATGAAGATGGACTTTAACTAGGATATTTAATTTCCAAGCTTGTATACGTTTAAAACGTAGGATTTTAAACTAAACTGACAAACACTGACGTGGGGTAAATGCTAGCTGTGCTTTCTGTAGGGAGTCAGAGAAAGGAGGGAAAGAGGGCGTATCACTAGCCAAGGTTCCTTCACAGGTGAGTTGGACTACATGCGCTTCAAGATGCAGACGTCTATAACTCTGCTTGTCACTGGACAACATCGTGTAGTGGATTCCTGTCCTATACAGGCCAATAGCAGGCCTAGCACCCTAGGGGGGGGGCAACATGCCAACAGCTTACCCCCACACTGTCACAAAGCATTTATTTAGAGGCCCCGCTCAGCAGGGTAAACTCAGGTCACTGCTCAAAAGTGTTGCTTTGTGACGCATAAACGTTCTGATGTACTGTAGTTCAACCGCTGATCTATAATTAACACCAGACATTTTTCTTGACAACGGAGAGGTTGTTGGGAAGGCTTGCAACAATAAAAGTCTGGCAATTACAACATTACTAATAGGCTATGGATAAAAACCTATACAATAATATACTGTGTATACTGTAACTGTGCAATTGTATAAAAAAATAAACCTTTACAACCATTCAAAGAATGTGTGGAAATTAAATTAATCTACGTTAAAGATAAAAGCGTCTACTTCAAGATGCTTCCGAAGCTCCCCCTTTCGACTAGGACTACAACTACAAGCTGCCCCACTGCCCCAGAGGAGAGTCAGTTCCAGAGTGAGGTTAACCTGGTACAGGTGCTCCGAGTGGATCTGCCAGAAGCTGCTGGGGGCAGAGCGGCTGAGCGGGCTGGGCCTCCCCGGGCCGGGGCCCGAGCTGGAGTTGGACCTGGGCCGGGACGCCGGGTGGATCTGGAGTGCCGGGCCGGTGGGGGAACCGCAAGAGGCCCAGGCTCCTCCCAGCTGGGAGGAAGCGGCCTGAGGGGGGGGCGGCGGCGGCTGGGAGGGGGCGGGTCCGGGGACCGGGTCACCGTTGTCACCGGAGACCTTGGTGTAATAGAAGTCCTCCTCTCTCTGGGACTGGTCTGACCCACTGCTGAGAGAGAGAGACAGACTGTCATTTAATACAGTAAGTATTAGTAGAAATATCTGTTGATACATACTGCTGTGGCCCACTCACCCCAAATGAAGCACGCGGATGTGGCGCTTCATTCCCACGGAAGACGTGAGCACCTTGCCACAGCCGGGCCACAGACACTTGTACACCCCCCTGAAACAGGTCTGGTAGAGAGGTGGAGAGACGTTTGGTGTGTGTGTGTGTGTGAGAGAGAGAGGGAGAGAGAGAGAGAGAGGGAGAGAGGGGGAGAAAGAGAGAGAGAGAGCAATTTGTTATGTGTTCTTTTGTTTCAAAATATTTTTAGTTATTACTATTATACGTTGTTTTTTTTGACATACTGTATATTCTTTCCATTCGATTTATTTTCTCTTCTTTAACTCTCTCTCTCTAACTAACTATTTCAGTATGCTTCAGATAAATGTTTTCTAAACAAGTCGGAAACCATGTCTGGAAAGCACGTAAACCGTGGCTAATGAAAACATCTTCATACTTGAAAACAAGGCGTTCCATAATGTGTACAGTCTTCTGGTCGTAGATATAGATAATTATATTATTTCATATAATACAAGGCAACACCGGGTCTATCCCACATACATGAATAATCCCCAAAATCCCCAAAATCGAAAATAAGGTGGACAATGTAATTCAGCATTGGCGCATATGACTCTGTCTACCTTGGTCTTTTTGGCGTTCAGCTCCTCCCCCTGTTCCAGTTCCATGTGTAGCCCTTCATCGGGGCTGCTATCCATTTCGGTGACAGACGGCGAGGGGGCGGGGCTTATGTTGCCATGGTCCCAGCTCCAGTAGCCGCTGCTGCCGCTGTCGGAGAGCTCCCCGCCGCCATACTCCATGTCGGCCAAGAGTGAGGACACAGCTGGAGCAGAAGAAGACGCAGCAGACAACAAATTATTAGAACCTCCTTGTCTGTCCGGAGAGTCCCTTGGCAATCCTCAGGTGTTCACTGAAAACTCTTCACTCTTTCACTAAAAGCATCGCTGACCACCACTGAAGGAATCCTTCGCTAGCCCTTTTATTGATAGAAAAATCCCTTCCATCCGGCCATTTTAATTCCTGCCAGTTCTTACGTCTTCCTACACACCATCTTCTCAGTAGAGGTAGCGTGTCCTTTTGGTGACGTAGGAATGTAGTTTACCCGACCGCTGTGGAGATTCCAAATGACACTACATTACAGTACGGCGACTGTAGTAACACCAGACAGCACGGGTAAACACAGAGGCTGTAAGCCAGGCTTCTGTCCAACTGTTTTCCAAATGCAGATGATGAGGACAAAGCAAATTTTGGCTTTGAAACCAATTCGTGTTTCCAACTCAGACTGTAGCCCTGCATTAATAAAGGTTATAGCCTTATAACTATACTCGATTGTGTTATAGTGCCCTCAGAACACCAAATATCCACTCCAACTCACTGTTTGTGATTAAAAACTGCATGAATGTGTGAGCTCTGTAGGGGATGGTGCAGAGAGAGGAGCCACTCAGCATTCGGGTGCAGAAGTGGCATGCACCGTTAACATTTCCAAACCAAAATAACGTTTTTTTAAAGCTGGGTTTAAACTACAAGGGTAATTCTGGAAACAAATTGAGGAGTGTCATTTTAAATTAATTTGGATAAAATGCTAATACTCCATTTGTGTGTTTCTATCTACTGTACCCACCTACTACTGAATATAAGTATCAGAATCAATGGTCAGACTGTTTGACAGTGAACTGGGACAAACCTGGCCCGGGTTCTGTCTGCGGAGGGCCCTGAACCACAGGGTTACAGGACAAGCTGGTCAGAACCATGGCAGCCATGATCTCATCCATCTCCACGGACTCTGGACTCCGAAAACTAGGAGGACAACGGAGAACAGATTTGACTGCAAGATGCTTCACTGAGACCTTACCAGAATTGAGCTGCTATTGTCCTTTATGAGGGATATCTACTTGAACATCTGTGTGCATACAGTATGTTTTATTTTGAGTTGAAACATTTGAGATTGCATTAACAACACAGACATGTCCTAAATAGATTATAATAGGAGATTATTACATTTTAGTGTGATACCAGTATACTTGAGTCTTTTTTAAACAAAGCCTAATCAAACCTGACCTAATCAAGGAGGTAAACATTTAAATACAGTACAAGTACACATCACGTTATACATACATTAATTCACAGAGGCTAAACTATGTCAAGGTCACAGTAAAGCCACACCAGGCTCAGCTTTAAGTCTACATTTGAGATAGATGAGGATCCTGTAGCATACCTGTAGACTGCGTCCCTATTAGGCGTGTTGCAGAAGGGTATTATAGGGGCTCTGGCTGGCAGATTACCCCAGCCTCCCTCCGCCTTCCTCTGTGGCACATCAACAGCTGCCTCGTGGATAGGGTCCTCGTCTTTCTTAACAGGCTGCTCACTCTGGCCACAGCACTGCATATACACCTGCACAATACGATGGGAGAGTTACAATATAGTTCTTATAGAGGCTAGGTAGGAAGCTAATTCACATTAAGAGAAAAAGAGACAAAGATTCACTGCCGTGGAGCCCAAGGGCCACAGATACATGAATGTTTAGAAATTACAAAAGCAACAATAGATATGTATCGCACCAGAGTCTCTTGTATCTCAGGCACGGTGCTGGGATGTGTTGCTGTAGGATGGTCCTGCGGGTCCAGCCTACCTCCCGGTCCCATAGCTGCCATGGTAGGCTATTGCTCCACACTGGGTCACTCTACTGTCCCGAGACATTACACACAGGGTTTTGAATAAATCCACTGGTGCTTGTAAATGGTTACATCATGAAAATTATTATTCTTACTGTATGGTATGCAGCTGCCTTTTCAAATTAACATATTGACCAAAACAATATATACAATTATAATAACGGTTTATTAATGGATATTTGAATCCTCGGTTAAATTGTTCATCCTGTTGAAAAGCTTCGGTCTATGTTGTTGTGTGCCTTACAGTGGGGCAAAACACTACATGCTGCAAAGGGATTTGGAGTCGGCGGAGGAAATTAGTCAAGGATTTTTCGACTATATATAGACCATTGCGCAATAAAATACCATACCGTTTTTACATACTGAAAACGTTTATTTTTATGGACGCTGCATGATGACAAAGTATGTGGATTGATTCAAGGACGTAAAGAGACGCTTTGATGCACTGAGGCCTGTCGCCATCGACGTGAAAGGAGCAAGGAGGTAAAGCCCGATTTTCCTCGTTTCTCCACCAATCGTCGTCGACCTCCAGTAGTAAACAAGTGACAGTATAGGGGTGGATGGGGGCGCTGATTGGTCCAGGAATGAGTCTATGCTACACACCCCTTTCTGACAACGTGTTCGGACACGAGTTTCGCTTAGAGCGATTAAGATAGACGAGCAAACACAGTTGGAACCGAATTAATTTAAACGCCAACCAGCAGTAGCCTACGTGTAAAAAAATTCAAACCATGTGGTCTTGCAAAGAAATTTAAGTGGAAACGTATACTCATTCAAAACAACAACATCACCACCCGGTAACAGAGATTGCGATCAGTGGAAACACCCCTTCACCACTATTCCAAGGAAAACACATTTCACTGCACAACAACACTAAAACATAAACCACACTTTACAATTCGAAATTATTAACTTTATTTACCTAATCGGTCGATGCGTCCCGCAGGCCAAAACGTGGCTGTGCCGGGTCCTCGCTGATGTCCCACCGCTTGCCGGGTCTGTTGCTCAGTGAAAAGGGGGTTGGTCCGTCGGCTATGCGCCGTACGTGTGTGTGTGTGGCGTACGTGCGTGCGTGCGGCGGAGCAATGTCGAGGGTGACAGCTGGGCAGAGCGCAAAAATATCATTCGCCAGTGCGCAGCTAAAGTGCACAGCGAGATGATCTAGGTGAGGGGTTATGCAGAATTATGCCCGTAGCCGCAGTAGCATCCGCACAAACACACGCACGCACGAATAGTAGTATCAAATAACACAGGACAAAATCTGTGCCTACGTGTGCTCTCATGAGCGTCTATAATGAGGTTTCATCCGTGTTTTTATCCCATGAAATAAAAGGGGGATGTCTTAAAGGGGGATATTATACAAAACAGGTTTTGTATGATTTTACATTAAACTGGCACTCTTGTTATTTTGTCATGTTTTCTATGAGAAACAATGTCACCAGAAAAACGCAATGCTAGTTTCTACCTCACAACTAGGCACAAATTATCTTCAAATTTACATGAGCCCGTCCATATGTGCTGCCATCTTTACACAGATAGGTTGATTAAAAACAAAGACATTGTTTGGTGGTCTGGCACTCCTACTAAAAAGGCAGTGAACATATGTAAAAGTGAGTTCAAGAAAGTAAAAAAATGTTTTTTAGCAAACATGCTGTTCAGTTGACTAAAATGTTGACTAAAAGTTGCAAGCACCTGGTTTACTGAATGCATCAAAAGTTGCAGTTTTGAAATGGGCCAATCACAAGAGAGTGACTCATTATTCGGCTTATGTCTAAATGACAACAACTCCAAAACAGGTTGTTTAGTTATTGATGTGAGAAAAGATTAACTAAAATATGGGTAACAATTAATGGATACCGTTAAAATTGTATGCGATATGTGAGCATGATCTCAGATTGCCAGTGTTATGAGTCCTATGAATCCTAATATCGTAATATAGAGAGATAAATAAGGTATATATATACTACATTTAGTCATAAATAACATAATAGAAGGAAAAATAATACATTATCCCATAAATTACACGAAACCATGTGTTTTGGCATGCTTCCCTGTGTAAGTGTGTATAACAATACTAAATGTTCAAGTGCATGTGTGTTTATGTGTCTGAGAGAGAGAGAGAAAGAGAAAGAGAGAGAGATTGCATTAGTGTCTGGCAGATGTCTGCGTGCTCTTCACCAGACACCCAGTCAGCAGGGATTTTAGGGTCTGAGCACCAGCTCTGTCAGATGGGGGGAAACCCAACCTCAATCCCAATCTAATTCAGACCATAAATATTATCTTCATCTGGCTCCCCTGATAATGGTGTGGATTGGTTAGATAAAGTTAAATAGGTAATAGCTACAGTAGACCTACATCGTATATCAAATATTTTGAGAGCAAATGCTGTAGGCCTATTTAAACATTCTGTTAACATATTTATGTAAATTAATTTAAGGATAGTTGAGTACTAACCCAAATATGGATGTATGAAACATGGGCACTAACTAAAACTAATAAATTACATTACATAGGTTAGAACCCCTAATATCACAAAACATTTCAAATTGATTATAATAATAGTCAAGAGAGAAAGTAGGTGCAGGAATTCATGTACTGGTCACCAGATGTCACTAAAGATGACAAACCACTCCCAACCCCTTTGCTTTAAGAATGAAATTAATAGAAACAGGGACAAAACAGCAACAAAAGTTTTTAAAATGTAAACATGTCTTACATAAATCACACGTAATACCACTATAGTCTATTATATCTAATTCAAACAGTGGGTTTTCCTAATACTGGCTTGTGTGGTGGAGTGGTTCTCAAAAAATAATCCAACACACAGTAGCCCAAAAGATTTACTAATAGTTATTTTCAAATATATATTGTCTCTACAATATTATTGCTTTGTACTGATTTATGTACTATATTTCATGTACATGTTTCTGATTGTATCATTGTAACAAAATGTGAAACCCTTATAAACCCTAAAACATATTGCTAAGGAGCTTTGGGAGATGAATGAAAATTGGCCCTGTTTACCATTCCAAACGGAAAATATATTTATTAATCAAAAACATCACAGGTAGGAGGGTTAGAGACAAACTCCGGATTAGTCCTTTTGGATTATAACTTCAATGAATTTTCCCTTTCTACTCTAAATGTTTCCCCCTTACACTGTGGCATGTGCTACAGGTTGGCCTATACTTGACACAAGTAGGCCAACCTGTAGCAATGCTAGTTCAGCATTATTGGCCCATTTGGGTGTGTTTTATTTGAACTTTTCAGTGAGTGTGTCTACTGCATGGCAACAACTTGCATGAATGGAATGATGTCTCCACCCCGTTTGATGTATTGTGACCTACAGTATGGTAGCTTTGAATCTACAGTGAGTCGACATGCCACTCCTTACTAATCTGAGTATCTGTCTTTTTGTTCCTGGGACAAACAAGCATATACTATAAGTACTGCCAAACGAGCACATCCTGTAAGTGTTGCTCACAGTTAATTCAGTATGAAGCACACGTCTAACTAAAGGTTGTACTTTAATTGAATAATTGAGCATCATTACAACATTAAGCAATAACCTCAACTGGTCCCCAACCCAAAAGCTGAGCCCAATCGTCAAAAGAACAATGCAAACAAATATTCAAGGAAAACTATACTCCCTCCATTGACACTGAAAAGATTACTTGATGATGTTGACGCTTTTAACATTTGCGTCATATACAGTTCTACAGTTTTTTCACTTAACTGCCAATAACTGTATTCTAATTCTAGTGTTAACAAAAAGCAGACAGAATTAAATATTAATACAATATATAATTAATCTAATCTAATATATAAGACTAATGGAATATTAATACATGGAGGCCCAGATAGATGCATTGGGATATCTCTGACAATATCACAGGACACAAAATATGATTTCTGGGTGCCTACACAGAAAGAATACTTATGTTAAGAGAAAACATTAATTCATAAATAATGTAACAGGCAGTTAAGACAATGTTCAAAACTAGGCTACAGTCAATTTCAAACTGACTATACCTCATGCAAAAAAGTTGCATGCGGTATAGTCAGAAAGTCAGAATCATAAATTAATCGGCGGGGATGATTTTCCTGCACGCCTGTGTCCAGACAGATTGAAGACTTGACCTTTGATGGCGTGATGAATCTCTCCATCAGGGAGAAAAGGAAAATCATCTCCCTTCCTGCGCATCTGAGATATGTTAGGGGTCACTTCAATTGTCCATGGAGTTTGTATGGAAACAGTGAGAATAAGCCATCTTTGTCAAGGGTGCCCCTGCTGAAAGGATGTACGCCTGTGGCTGCTGTTGTGCATCCATGCTGGGGACAGCGTTCAAGGCAAGGCACGCACCGTTTAATTGGAGGTGACCATAGGTCTGTCTAGAGTGTGGGTAGGCATGTTTTTGTGGTTCCTCCATGTCATGTAGGTACTGACATCTGCTTCTAGATATTCAGAAATGAAAACATGTGAAATACTGTACATACAGTGCGCAAAACTAGCCTTTTGCATGCATTTAGGGAGGTTTTACTCATGGAGAACCTACCATTAGCTCCATTGGATGTGGCCAAGTTCGTAACACCTCTCTCTTCAGCAGAAGACACCTGTGGAGAAAGCAAGGCTGAGTTATTACAGCGCGTGTCAAAAGCAAATAAGCTACAGTTGTTCAAATGCACATGCTTTTTGCGGTTCACCATAATGATCAATGGACGAGATACACATAATAAGTGCCTATGCTTAAAACTCTTTATGAACACATCTATTTTCAGCTGCCTCTTGAGTGTCTAAGGCTTTGATGTCTCGAGTCCAATATGACATCTGTCGGGTTCACTGCCGTCCTCCTGCTGATTGTGGATAATGAGCCAATCGGGCTTCCTAATTGGTACCGTTTCATTAGATGATACCTGCTAGATTTAGATATGGAAGGCACTATTGGTCTGAAGGGAGTGAAGTTTCTATTGACGGGGGAAGTGTGATCAAGGTAAAGATCACCATACCATAAAAAAGGGCAGCAAAAAACAAAGGAGAATGGTACCTTTCTCTCCTGTACTCCATTTACATCGTAAGCGTTACCGCTGCTCCTAAGAACAAATACACAGAAAACAAGGGTAAATGATTGTTATTTTGATGTAGTGCAACCTATTTGAGGCATGTCGGTTGTGTTTGTTTGTTGTTCTCATTTCTGTAAAGAGTATTTATGATACAAATACAACAGTTTTAATTGTTACTTTATACAGTGGTGTATTCCTGCATTGTTCTTTACAAGTGAGTGCGTTTCCTCATTCCTCATCCAAACCTCACATCACATGAATGTGCAGGGCAGGGCGTTCTTGTGTGGGTCTTTCTTCTCCGCTAAGATGTCTATCTATGACTGCCGTCTCATTCCAGTGTCATTTTTGTTAGTGATAAACAGGTTCTGGAATGTACAAAACCATGCTAGCCATCCTATTTTCTAGTTCCTCTTTTTCAGTGGCTGGCATGTTTGGCGAGACAGTATAGGTTAGCAGCAAAGGGTGTTGGCTGACACAAACACACACAAACACACAAGCAGGCGAACACAATTAAAGCCACATATGCACATTCCTGGCTGCGTATACATGTGTACACACAGACACCCGCACACAGAGCTCTGGTTGAGAGAACTAAGCTATTGATTGTTATTGGTTCCAAACCTAGCCCATTTGGCATGAAACCCAACACTAACACGATAGTCCTCTTCCTACTTAAGCAGACAACACCCTACAGTAAATCAATCTTCACTCATCTAAGCCAGTGGTTTTGAAACATTTGGATGTGTAACCCTTTAAACAATAGCATTTTAATACCATAAACAACTGTATATACAGTCGGCCTATAAACAAAGGGTTTTGACCCACAGTTTGATGACCACTGCTCAATGACGCACAGATAACGTTCACTTGGACTGCTATTTTGACTATGTATATATAAATTACCACCGGCACTGTCAAAAATAGAACCTATGCAGATATAAACTAAACACTAAACAAACATTGACAGATGTCTCTCACCTGCGACACTTGAGGCACAGAGCAAGAAGTGTTACACTGAGAACGAGGAAGACCACGGCGGAGATGATGCCAGATTCAGCTGCTGAAAACCAGGACAATGCCCGCAGATCCTCGAACATGCCAACTGGAGCCATTTTTATTCTAGTATTGTGTAAGTGAAAAGATAAAGTAAAATCAAGTGATGAAAACTATTAAAATGTTGGTCCAACACCAGACATTAGGATAAAAAAGATCATCAATATTTATAACAAAGAAGTAACTGAAGTAACAAGGTTTTTTTAACAAGGTTTTTACAGCTTACCTTGTGTGCCTCGTTACCTCCAACTGAAAAAGCTGAGTCCACCTTAACTGCTTACAGTCGAGCACCTGTCTTATGTGTTTACAGTGAGGGATAGTGGGAGGGACGATGCCAGCTGCAGTCCCTGTCTGTCTGGGAGGGCTGAACTACTTTAGGGTTTTTATAGTCATTGTTAATGACATTGGGACCTGAGCTTGCCGATACCTGACATGCTTCAGGTTTTCAAGAATGTAGTAATGCACGTTGAATGCTCATTATGACTCAGTGAGAAAAAGCTGGAATCTCTGAGAGACTAATGTTTAAAGCAACATTGTAAAACTGTATTGTTTTTATTGTACCTTTTTTTTTGACAGACGTTAATTGTTTTGAGAAAACTTAACAAATAAGTGTATTATTAATAAATTCTTGTTCATACTGAATCAGTGGTTACAGCCAAAAATGTCCATGGGATTGTACAGACTTACATATGATCAGCTCTTAATGCTGTAGAAATCTATGGAATAAAGAAACATCGCCCCCTAGCAGGAATCTATATAAAATGACACACTTTGACAGCTCAGGAGGACGAAACACCTGCAATTCACATGTGATTAGTGTAAACTTTCAACCAGTACATTTACTGTATGTCAGGACTAATGTTTATTGTGACCCAGGTGCAGACATAGACAGCAGGAGTTTTAATAAAGAAAAACACAACAAAAGGGAGAACCAGCAGATTCCAAAACATAAGCAAAAGCCAATGGCTAGGAAAAAAATATATACAAAAACAAAACTTACATGCATAGCATGAGCAAAAGACACGGGCAGGGCAGGGCAAGAACAAGAAATAGGACAAGGCAAGGGCAGAACAGGAAACAGGAACCACGACCAAGACATTAACCAAAAACGACAAACAATGACAAATGAACCAACAAACAGACAGGGGAGAACAGGGACTAAGTACATAAAGGCTGAATGGGGAGAATGAGACACAGGTGAGGGCGGTGAACAGACAACGAGGGGAAGGACCATAAAAGGAGACAGGGCGGAGCAAGGGAGGGGCCGGGAACAACACGGGAACAACAGACTCAGGGGAAGACAAGAGACAAGGCCATGGAACTGGCAGGGTCGTGACACTGTACTAGTGATATCTAGACAACTGATGAACCTGTCTAGATATCATAAATGTCGCTCAATTATATAGAATCTCTAATCATTCCTTGATGTTAATTTTAAATAATTGATCAAAACAGGCTCAATCACCCACAGCTATTAAAAGGGAGATATTATTCCCATGAGGTAAACTTTGCAGGATAACATTTATTCAAAATGAATTCCTTCAGTCCGCAGTAAATATCATGTAGATTTCTGTTCCTGAAGATAAATTCTTCAGTACTTTAACACAAGCGCTTCAATACAATCATTCATACAATCATTCAACATTCATATTTTCAGAACACGGTTTGCTACTCAATCCCCTGTACCGTTTATTTACATTTACAGCATTTAGCAGATGCTTTTATCCAAAGCGACTTACAATTAGTACATTTGTCAACAGTTGAA
>JAODLI010018367.1:0-22870 GCA_027575585.1 Percopsis omiscomaycus
GGGGGCGTGTCATCACGAATCATATGAGTCGGGTGTGTCTTATCCTCCGCCAAACCCCTAAGACTGACTCACCGAACTCCTGGGGTTTGATCGAACCCATGTTAAGAACCACTGCTCTAAATGTTATTTGTGTGATCCAAACAAGTAATTACACTTAATAATGGTTTGCGGGCAGGGGGAGGTTCAAGGTGGCTTTTGTAAACAAACTATACCTGGTATGATAATGATAATAAAACCTATAGTAACATGCCACCGTAGATGGGTCTGATGTTGCTGAATATCGAACAATCGAACAAAACCCACAGAAATAATCTACCAAACACAAATGTCCTTACTATTTGTGCGTCGTTTATATGAATGTAGTTTTTTTTAAAGTAAAAATATGTCGTCCATGTAATCAAGAGCCCTCCAGTATGACACAAGGGGCGCTATAACCTGGCCTATCTGATCACGGCTTTCTACTAAGTGCCATGGTCAGTATCTCATCTGGGTTTCCCCCCCCACAGACCAATGGTCTGCGTTGCCTTGCCACCTCCAGCCCCACATCCTGGAGCTGCTTGCTCGTCTGGGTTGAGGACACACACAACACGCTGCCCTGTTCTGCCACCGGACTATCCTCTCTCGAGGCCTCACGGCTTCCAAACTCCGCTGCCTCCAGAGCAGGAGGCTGAGGTAGCATGTGAGCCAGAGGGTGTGGCTCTCCACCAGGGACATCCCTCTCCGCTCTGCACCAAGTCACGTAAGCTCGCACCGCGCTTCATTGGCCCATTCCCGATATCAAAGGTTATTAATCCATCCGCTATGAGGTTGCGGCTTCCCCGCACCATGTGGATTCATCTGCCTTATCGGATATTGCCTCTGCCCAGCCCTCCTGTGTTTTTGCCTGTAATTGGATTACCTGTTTTTTTCACTCTTGCCTGTACCCAAACCTTGCCTAGTAAAGACATTGTTTTCTACTACCACCTGTGTCTCTGTCCCTCTCTGCAACTGGTTCCAACCCAGAGGGTTGTTTCAGTGTTATGTTTATGATACAAACATACAAAAACAAAATACAAAACGTTTAAACTGCACTGTCAATTAAGAATGGAAGAATGTTTGTTTTAAAATGTTCTACAACCAAGTAAATTACATGTTTTACCTGAAAAAAGTATTTTCATTTACAAGAACAGTACCAGATTATTGTAATTTGTACAGTGTATACTATCTTTCTCTCTCTTGCTCTCACGCACACTATTTTGTATGTACTGCACAATGAACACGCTAATTAATGCTAAACTATGGTAAAATGATACCTTTTAACAGAAAAACTGTGCAATCCATATGGATTAGCACCCCTATTATTGATTATTGCCCTGTACACAAGTTTATTTGCAAACTTGCATAAATGTGCATTACATTTGCATTTGTATGAAGCAATACAAAATTTAAATAAACAATAGTATATTTTATTCTGTTTTCAGAATGTAGTCAACCATTTGAGAAAAAGTAATTACAGTTTTATCATAAATGTTTATCTTTGCAACATGACTTTTATAGAAAATCTCAGAAACTTTTCCTTAGAGAGGGTTTAAAATTCCAAAAGATAAATAATTAAAACCAATGTATTTTGAAGTGACAAATTTCAACATAAAGATGTACAAAGATGTACACATTTGTCATTCCTATTTAACATATTTATGTAGCGTTTGAAAATACTATTCAGTAGTGTTACACTGTACCCACAGATGCCTAGTTATAATGATGCAACAGTAACTCCAATCCAGAATCATCAATAACATTTTGTAGCATTGTTAAAACCTGGTTACAGGCAAGCAGTTAAATGCCGGTGCACAGGCAAGACATGGGGCTTGTTTTCAGTGGTTAATACTATTAGGTCATTTAGTGGATGGTTTTATCCAAAGCGACTTACAATGAGCACAATTACGTATTACAAGGAGCAGATAGGGGTTAGGCATCTTGCTCAAGGATGCTTACAGGTAGGCCAACTCCAGGGCACGAACCCATGGGAGTCGAACCAGGGGCTTTCAATGTCTGAGACTGTGGGCCTCCCCTCAGACAAATCTTGGAAAAAGACCCACCTCTTAGTTTACTTGCTTAGTTTCGCTTGATTCCTGGATGTCTATGGGATCATTATGTTATTTGATCCCATAGACACTCAACAACAGAACCAAGATAGCCTAATATTGCTGTGTGACATAACTTCAGACTACACCAAATACATAAAAAAGGTCTTTCCTAAGGCATTTATTAGTTTCTCTGGGAAAGTGGGATTCCAGTAAAATTCCTCAAAACTACTGTATTTCTGAACTATCTCTTTAACCAAATCACACACATTTAGGCTATTCTACGTGTTCTCCTTTTGATAACTAATGTAATAACTGTGATATTTTATCACTTACATTCACTGAACATCCTCTGAAACTGTTTGGAGCCCCCTTTCTTTGGGCCACTTTCAAAGTGGCCCGCCTCCCACTTTGAAAACCTCTGGTCTAGACTATTCTGCCAGCTGTTCTCTGTTGATAGTCCAATTGTCTGCTAGCACCCAAGTATGAATAAATTATTTGTTTTGTATTTTAGATTAGTTAAGGGTGGTCCAATTGTCAGTCGATTGAAACCGATCTATTTTCAATTGAGAGTTTCCAGACTGAAATGTACAAATGAGCAAATTGTAGATGTGGACCTTGCCAAATCAGGATGGTTTTAACCAGGCAAAATATTTTGTAGTTTTATAGGAGTATAAATAAATAAAATAAAAAACACATTTAAATATCAATAGGAATTATTTTGGTTCTTCTATAGAGTTAATTTGGAACTTTATGTAATTGTGATGTATGATGTAATAAAATAATCTAAAACTCAAACCTAGACTTAAATTTCTTATCATAAATGGAGAATCCTATGGTACTGGTATTATTGATGTTGAGAGGAATGCTTTTAAAATGTCCCTGTCCCAGTGGCACTCGTGAAGCGAAAGTTACTTGACATTTACAGCAATGATTTATTTTTTGTTTCCTTAGAATACAAATTAGATTGTCCCGTATTGTGCTGAAGCAAATGTATGCCAGCAAAAACTAGACCATTTTCCCCCCTGTGTTGCCCTGCACATTGGGATCTCATGTCCAGCTGTACTTTTTAAAATAAGCTCCAAGGAACTGATTTGTAGTCCCCACTATGTGGAATAGTATTGTGTGGTTGTTCTAACGCTTCAGGATGCAGGACACCTGTGTTCTCTTGCCAATAGTAAATGCCACATTGAGTCCCAGAACACGCTGAGCATAGTCGTACTGTTAAGGCATACAGCACTAAATCCGGTTGTTAATCCAATTTAAGACCCCTGTTTAATCAATACATTTCAAATTGATGTTTCTATGGATATTCTCTTCCGTTTTCTGATAATCTTTTAATACAGTTTAAGTTGCGAACACCTAAACCTCTGCTTCCTTTTCATGTTGACTAAATGAGTCAGAAACTTTTAAATGAGCAAATTAATGTTTTCGAGCATTAGGCCTATATATTCAGGTAACCAGTAGCAATATAACAGGAAGATAAAAGCATTTCAACATCAAGTTAAAAGAAGTAAAAATCAGAGGCATCATTGTGTCTATATACAGTACATGCTTCAATAATAAACAGGTATTCAAGATAATCACTTAAAAACAATAGAACCCAGAGAGGTTAAATTAATTCAGTGCAGGGCTGTGATGGATACGTTCAAACAGAGAGCCAACGTAGGTAGGAACACTCTGAGGAGGCAACCGTGTCTCCCCCAAGAACAAATTAAAACGTTAAAAAAAAAAGCTCAGTTTAGATCAGTCACTCTATCACCGTGCTTCCCCCGCCCAAATTGTGTTTTTATTGATGCGCCTTCATGAATTCCAAATTTTTTATTAGAAAACAAGCACAACATTCGACAACGGCACACAAAGGACGCTGCATGCACAAAAGCCCACCTACATCTGCAGCGGCTCAACATTCAAGCTAGCAGGTATATATTGTCTGGTGTTCTCTTCCTTTGGCCCTTATTGTCATTCATCGCGGAGCACATATCTCGCCAGGCAACTCAAATGGGTAGGCCAAGGTCAGGTATTGTCTTGCTCATACACAGCAGAGTTCGCAGGTCCACCTCCTCATACCTCACACCTGACTGCCCTCCCGACGCTAATCTCTTTGAATGCTGCTGCCGTATTGGCTGCGACACATGCAGGACTCCAGAAAGGGCCTAACTGCCAAACTTTTACCAGTGCAACAGAAAAACACGTCACATCACAGCGGGGGAGATGAATAAAAATATAAATTTCAATCTCAGTCCACAAGGGCAATTCCAGACACAAATCGGGGAGTGTACCTTCAGGGGCGGTTTCCCAGACAGGGTTTGAATTAGGTCAGGAATAGGCTGTAATCTATCATAGTTAAACGTGGCTTGAAAAGTGTCTTTATGGAAAACAGATAAACTTTGGTTTAGTTGCATCTTGACGATAGAATCCTGGACTAACCCAGCATTTCAGTGAAGCCTAATCTAAACATTTAAACTAGGAAAAATCCAAAGGAATGACCAAATTGGAATTTCAGGTGGAGTTTGCTGGGATTAATGGATGTGCACATGAACAGTGCTCTACCAATGGCAGTGCTCTACCCCTGATATCTGATTGGCAGAGGCCACCCTAAAATTTCATTCGTTATCACTGGCAGTTTGATGCTGATTGACATCTTATTTCACGCTTGAAAGAAGTGTTTATTTTGACATCCGGTGGCGCCTTTTACAAATCGGGGACGAGAGAATCTTTCCACAGCTCACGAGTCGTGGGAGAGACTGACACAACTATGGCAGACCTGCAGTGAAAGCATCATATTGAAGTAAGTTTTGTATCGGGTTTAGGTTTCCTGAACAGCTCAAAGTCACTGTATAGATGCATATTGGCAATTTGTCTCCATAACGTTCATCAGTTAAGAGAGATTGGCTCCCAATTTAACCTAACATTGTGTTTACATCTGTGCTAGTGTAAGATGAGGTTTGTTTTGATGAGAAATTTATTTTTGTGTGTTTTGGGTGAATTGGGGAACTGTGTTACACATGCAACTTGTCTGTGGGTTTGAAATGGTTTGCATTACGCAGTGATAGCTTGAAAGTGGGCTCTACCGGCTAGGAACTACCTATTCCGACATTGAATGGGATGCAGCATAACAATCAATTAAACCACTTGGGTGATTCCTAATTAGTCACGGTGTTTGCACACAGCACTAACTTGAGGTTACTCATAAAAGCAAGTACAGATTACAAAAAGCCCATAACTGAGTGGAAACGGGATGAATAAAAACTGAGAAAAAACCCTGGAAACATACAAAGCAGTGAATATGACATGGGTATTGAGTCAAGACATCTAATCACTGAATAGAAAAGGCAAACATCCATCAAGTGGCCAATCCCAGAACTTCTGGAAACACTGTTCCTTAGTGTACTGTAGTGGTCTGACTATCAGCTACAAGGTCATACAATAAATCTGATTCCAGATATGAGCCTAGCAATAAATGGCCTTATTGAATGTGATTTGTATTTCATTATTAGCTCGCATTGCTGAGGACTCGCAAAAAAAGGACTGTTTTTGTGGATGAAGACGAATGAGAGATACAGGCAGCAAAATAAATGAAGACAAGACAGTGCCAGTCTTACTGAACAATAGAAAAATAATAAATATAAATATTTTCATCTGAAAACTGTATTTTTAACTGCAAATAACTCTGTTATTTAGTCATTTCATGTGTAGTAATAAATTGGACAGTGCAACCCATAACTCTCCCACGGCCGATAGCATTATTCTGAAGTTGCCACCTTGAAGGTTTTATTTAACCCTCCTGGAGTAGCTCTAATTTCCCCCCAGGAAAGCTGAAGAGCTAAACCAATACTAGGCTTAATCTAGGACTATTTTCAACCAAGCCAATTGGAATTAATCTGCTTTAAAAGGTCATTTTAGTCAAAAACTATAGGCTTAATCCCTGTCCGAGAAACTGCCATTTAATAGATTACACAAGAGGATAGCTGCAGTCCACCCCACACACCCATCGTCATCTACTACAAGCAGACTCTCACTAGAGATGGCCTTAGATCGGTATCCTCACAGATTAAGACATCACTGGGTGGTTCATCGTTTCTGAGTTTCTTCAGCTGCTGATCAAATATTTAAACGTGTTTGCCAAAAATGGCACTGAACCACACTGAGGGATGTGGCTCTGATGTTTCCAGGCAACACTTTTAATAAAGTATCACCTCGGAAAGTTTCTAGAGATGCGAAAGAAACTTCCGAATGACCTTTACACAAAAGCTTTACAGGAATTATATTGTCAGGTAAGCTTTCCATGGCATATAAATGGCACATTTAGGATGAATTAACGTCTTGAGCTGTTTTTAATGTCACATTTGCTTCACTGTGACCTTGTACGAAACGTTTCCTCCCCATCTCACATTGATGACAGACTGCTGCGTTTTGGTTTATGAGAATTTCAGCCTCATCTGCTGCATCGTATGTTATATCGGGTGCTAATCTGACAACTCAATGGTTTTATCTCCATTTTTCAGGCCACGCAGCTCATTCTCACCGGCGTACCTGCTAACATAATTTCCCTGTTTCGAAAAACATACATACCTTTTATTTTCTACTTCACTTCTCCCAATGATAACTGACCAGCAAATGAAGATTCAGAATGTAGAAATACACTGCAGATATTTTGCATACATTATAATGCTGTTTTCAACACTCGCATATGCTGCTATTCTAGATGAATGAACAAGTGATCCAGATGATCCACCAGAATAAAAGGGAATAGAGGGATTGTCAGAGGCTTGAATACATCATTCTGCATGCATTATGCTTCTTTCGAGCCTGGAACACCATCTGGACGTGTTTGGGGAAATGCTAAGATCCATACTTTCCAAACAATGAGCAAACTTGAAAAGTCTACCTTTTTTTGTGTGTGAAAAAGACGAATTTGGACTGAAAAGGTTTGTTTTTTTCTTTCTTTCTATAAACCGATGAAATTTGTACATTCATTTATATAACAGCATTTTATTCATTGTATTCATGGAACATTTACCACAATAGGATGTGCAAAAGTATAAAAGAAGGGAGGAGAGAAGTGCAGTGGTAGAACTCAGAAATTTTTATAATCGACTGCTAGGCATCTGCAACCATAGATACTTCTTAGAAAATCACAAAACCACGCAAGCAAATACACACCCAGTTAAAAAGCTCACTACATTAATTAATCTTTGGGTAAAATGTAGATCCAGTGTTTGCTGGATTGACGTTCTTTTAAATTTATAGCAGTCATAATAAGTCGCACATCCGTGGTGCTGTGAGATCCACACTTGGAAATGGCGTTTGTTTTATAATGATGTGCTTAGTGTATTTTTCAATGCGTTGTCTCCTGAATTCACAATTACATTCATACCTCTGTAGTCGGCTTGGATAGTATTTGCTGCAATATTCAGCTCTGCCCTTTGCCTGTAGAGTCTATGAAGCCCCTCCGAGCAGCACCATGTAAAGAATGGTCCAGTGAAAAGTTAACAATACATATGTTGTATACACACCAACAGTAAAGACGTACCCTCACACTTTGTTATTGGAGCAAGGCCTGAAAAAAGATACAATCATACCACCCCTGTACCAATAAACAGTGTCCCTGTCAGGGTGATTTAGTGACTGAATTCCAGAGGCGAGTTGCTAACCAGTGCCGTGCACAGAAAATGGGTTTAAATATCTTATACGTATGCATGAGCAGGACATTTGCAATTACAGGTTACACAGTAATGGTGGAAAATCATAAAAAATAAAACTAACTTGTACTGGCATTTCATTTGCCTGCATCAAGGTTAGTGGCATTATGGCAGTGAATAGGTGAGTGAATGGAAAGTAATTACTGTACGCCACTTTTTCACAGATATATTATTCGTCTGACCTTTTTAACCACCCCCCCCCCACCTCCGCGGATGCTATACTTAGCGAGGTAATCCTTTCTTTGAATCAAGTCATCAACACACCACACTCTGGCCCTCACTTGAGAATGTCAGCCACATTGGAGAGGTACAATTCTGATATCTACACGGCCGCTACGGGGACCGGACAATGTAATGAGCCGCACTCTTTAATGAAAATCTAATTTTTGTTAGTCTCAAGGGCTTTTTGCGTTGCTCCTGTAAAGTGCACAAGAAAATACGACTGTCTGGCTAATGAAAGGTCAGCGCGTCTGCAGCCTTTCACATTCAGGCTTACTAGGGAGCTTTCGTTTGAAAGGGGGAGGGAGATATTTGATGGCCTGCTGATAAGTGCTTTGCATTAATTATACTTCCATTAAGGCACCAAACATTCTAATCGTGGTGTAATTGCGGTTGTTGTTGTAATGTCACATTCATGTTTGAATCCATAGGCTTCGTAATAGATAATTGGGCGGTCTTGCCTAACCGACTGATTTTTAGACCCTGCATTATTCTTACTTGGATTGTACCCACTTCCTGTCCGTCCTAATTGCTTAATCAGCAATGTCTAGAGACTATATTCAAACGTCAACATATCTGGAGCGCAAAAATACCACGCTATTGCAATCGCCCGTGAAGATGTCACAATATATCCAGCAACGGGCGCGCTGTCTCGCTGCACAGTGGTGTGTGTTGTTGTTTTTTTTTAAATCTCGTCAGGCAAGCAGATGTCAGAAAGGTTCCACTTTCATCACCCGGCTGTGTCACTAAACGAAACCGAGCTATAGATGAGAATGATCCGGCGAGATCAAAAGCTGTAGGGAGATCTAGGAAGTTCCATGGGTCCCTCTCCTTGTTGTATCTGACGTTCACCAGCGCCCGTCTCACATGCCTGCGCTGCCAGAGGCAGAAGGGGAAGTCATCACTAATTAAAGTTCTCAGACCTGGCTGCTGCCGTCTGTGTACTGGGGCAGTGATTGACTTGAGGCTACGGGACTTCATCAACTATTCAAAATGCACGCAAACGCCGCCTCGCTCGGAGACCGTGATATCGCAAGGGCTTTTTGTACTATTTATACTGCTTAGACTATCTCGGCGTGTCATTGCTGTCTCTGCCCTGTTTCATGCAGCGCTGGGGAATACATCTGTGGACTGGGGATCACACTTGACAAAAAAAAAAAAAGAAGAAAGAAATAAAAAAACTCTTCAGCTTCACAGCAAGGTGATCCCAATGGAAATATGGCTCATGTGCATCCAATCCTTCACCTGCAGGATTGCTAGCATCGCTGCATCTTCAGGTCATTTCCATTTAGATAGGCGGGGAGGGTGATGGCAAACGTTCTGAGACTGAAGACATGAGTGAATAAGCTCAACACATGGCTTCTCTTCTCTCGTTGAAGTGTGGCCACATGAAGGACAGCTGTGATTAGGCTCATCAGTCAACATCGCAACATGTCGGCTACGAGCGCACAATGAAGCCGTTATTGGAAGCCCGTCTACCTATTTCTAACAGTCAGCGTTTCCCCAAGTTACAGAGCTTGCTAGCTTCTCCGCCCCGTTCACAAAAGTCACAGTCACAATAGCCATAATAGGTCCCCCTTGATTGGACCTTTAGCTCTACTAATTGGAGGCAGCTGTAGGTTTATGCTAAACAGGAGAAACAACAAGTGAGGAAAACAGCCAAAAGGGTGCATTGGTCTACTTAACTTGTTGACACCTCGATTGACTCTAAATCAGCAGTGAGCAGCTGGGAATGAGAGGAAAGCGAGCTGGCCATTTCAGTGATTTAACTGAAAGCTTAGCCACCAAGCGACACTTGAATATATGATGCTAATAGCATGTCTGTTTCAGGTCATTGTGCCAGCTCGCACAAAGCTTTTCCCCACCCAAGTTTTATTTTTGAACTTTTCCTTTTTAATCAGGCCTGGCCACAGGAGACCCAAAAAGAAAGTGTGTAATTGTGAAGGTCACCGTGAGCAGCTTTGTACATATTAACGAGCCATGGCCGCTGTTAATGGAGCTACAGTAATAAATATTGACACAATAATCTTTAAAATGGATCCCGAGTCTCGCCGCGGCTATGTGCTCGGTCGGGTTAATTTTTTCTCATCTGCTACTTCTCATCCCCTCCACTTTCACACTCCATTACGGTGTAGGCCGGTGACGCAAGTGCTGCTCAGGTCTTGGCAGATCAATGCGGATAGTATTTCTGCGTCATTGTTTGCCATCTCTTACTCACTCCTGCCAATCGTCCTAGCGGAAAGGAAGGATTCCTGCTTCCCCTTGAAGAGGGCCGTTACTAACCCCCCGTAGAAGAACCGCACAACAAACAAAGTAGAGCAGATCAGTCCAAGCCAAAGTACTGGCATCATATTATCATATTACTTTTCCATAGGCAACATAGCGAATCAACTGGAGCAGATATTTCCACCAGAAATCTCCTACACTGCTCACGCAATTTCATTATGGACCACTGATACATTGAGCTTTCTGGCGGTTCTGATACACCTGAACCCCTAGGGCTAGGCAGTCAGTCGTCCGCCTATTCAAGCTGGGGGGAAAAGCTAGAGGCAGGGAGCCAGGGAATACATCTAACTCCAGTGCATGGAAAGCAAGGCTTAGAATAAACCCGCTCTAATCCCTCTGTCTCTGTTGATAGTCGGACTGTGATACCGGCCACGCTACGGCTCACTTTCTATCAACAGAAATGTCAACTCCTGCCAGTTAAATAATTACTTGTGAAGGTCCCGCCCACATGCAAAGGTTCTATCTCTGCGTGTGTGTGTGTATGTGTGTGTGTGAAGATATATTTAAAGGTAGGTACACAGTTGTTCAGATAGAACAGAAACATAATAAATAAATAAATGAAAGAGATTCTCACACATTTTAATGGCGTGGCAGTAGAGCCGTGAATCTTGACCTTTTTTGACAAGCATCAAAATCGTAAATCCATAGGAACGCTCTTAGATGTGCGGTTGCCAGCTTAAACTCAGCATAAACCATCCATCAACTGACCCCTGTCTCCTGGAGTAAGACATAAGACAGTCAAACACAAATGGTCGTTGTAAACACAGTTCAAATTAATTAAGCGGATCCACCTCTAGATCAGTGCACCATAATAAATAGCTAAATGTTATGTCTTGTTATGAATGAATCAAGAGCAGAAGCAATTCAATTTGTGTTGTATTTAGTAGTGGACTTGGTTCCATCTTTAATTCGGCCACTGGTTGTAAGCCCTAATGGGTAAATATCGATGGAAATAGTGTTCATCATTTAGGACACATCCCTTAGCATTTTAGCCTGTTGATGAATAGCATAAATTACCCATTTATATTGCCCGTAGGAGAATTACATCATGAATGAGGTCTGTGTATAGCTTTGAAAAAATATGGCTTGATGTTTTGGTATACAAGTGAATCACTCAGATGACAACACATTTGTAAATTTTGAAACCTTAGAGTCACAATAAGCATACAGTAGGCCTACTGCTACTGAGAAGCTAACTGTCGGGGGTTGAAAACTACACTAAACCAAGATTATTTGCATGCCTGTATGTTGCCAGTACCCCACAACTGCGCAGCAGCATGGGTAATGTAGTTCACAGCCTTTTGAATGTTAGCTTCTCATTTCTCAACAATTGTTTACATTTACTAAATGAATTTGAATATACTTTTTACAGATAAAAAAGAGCTCTCAAACATGAATTCACAAATTGTATCTTGAATTTAAGATTAGTATTAACATCAGCTTTAGCACTTGTTCCCCAAAAAGACACAAGTCTGAATGACGCAAAGATGCAAGAATGAACGAGAAATTTATGACAAACCATTCAGCCATGATCCAAGTTTCACATTCTTCCCAAAGCCTTATACTAATCGCTCATATACAAAAAAAAAGTGAAACAAAGGGGGAGCATACCTCTGTGAGTTAAAAAGCCTATAAATGTTAAGCAGCAGGAGCTTCGAAGATCTCTGATGGCACCGGCTGATTTCTCGTACCAAGTCACCCTCTTAAAATCAATAACCTGGGCAGTCTGTTTGTCAGATACATCATGACAGACGACTTCACACATCGTGAAGGGTGAGCAGAAAGTGTATGAAAGGGCTTAGTACACACTGTAGGATATATAGTAGCATACGATTTGTACCAGAAATGTGTTAGTAGCTGTGCAATGGCATGAATAATGAATGCTACATCTCCAGGCTCGCTGGTGATGATTGACTCGGTAGGAATAATCACCCGGCCTTGGACAATGTTCATTTTCACTGCAGAAAGTGCCGCGCAAAGTCTCTAAGGGAAAACCGCTTGATGGAATCGCAGAGCCTTTTGTTCTCGTAGGTAAGTTGAGAGGTATCACTTAATATAATAAGTTTAGCTGTTCCAATCTTCTCATTGTACAGCATGCCTTAAAGTGACACAGTTCTTCGTTAAGACAGAAGTGGTCATTACATTGCCATAAGCACATATTGAACACCAGAAGGGAAACTTGTTTTCTGCATTTTCAAAATATTTCAAACTGTGGGGCAGATGTACTAACATGTTAGCACCCGTTTTAGGCATAATTTCATTGCAACATGTGCCTAAAAACATGGCATGGTATGTAGGAACAGACTGCAAATAGCTAAAACCGCATTCTGCCTGAAGCAGGAGCACAGAATGTCAATTTGCGCTTTACCTACACATGCATATGCATGCATGGGAGGGTCGAGGGACAAGAAGATGTGTAAGGAGAGACTGATTACCTATTCCGTTGGATGTATGAAAATTGCAGAGGAAAGTCTATGTCTGTTTTGCGGTAACATTTATCTGCCTCTTAAAAGCAGGTGTTTGCTTGCATAGGGGAAACAAGGCAGCAGTCATCCAAGCAAGGCGAAGACACAAGGGCGTTTGTACTGTAGGTTGAAATTTTCCCCGCCCACACCTCTGAAGAGTTTTCAAGTTACTTTCAAAATGTAATGTATTACATATTACTAGTTACTTTCATTAAGTAATCTGTTACTTTACAATATTACAGTCTGTGTAGAGTAACTCTTTACTTATTACACTACTTCTGCGTTACTTTCACCAAAATAACTGCAGAAGTACGACTAGGCATAATAAAACGGAGTGGAGAGTGGAAGAGACTATAATGTAGCCTATAATGACATGCCAATCTCCTCTTCTATGCTATTTTTATTAAGGTTCACCGTCACAGAGGAACAAGGAACAAGAGGAATATGTGATTTTAGGAACAGTGACTTGAACAGTCTGCAGAAAGCGCTGGCTGTGCCTTTTCATTTTACGTTGGATGTACCAAACTGGTGGCTGATCACGTAATCACCGCATGTCACCGCATGTCACCGCATGTCACCGCATGTCACCGCATTTCACCGCATCTCACCGCCCTCTTACCGTAGTTGTGCCACCCTTAGCTGAATCGGAGATTCGATATAATCTCTGATTTCTTCCAGTAACTGTATTATTGCATGACTGCTTAATCTGTACGCTTGATGACTTCTTGTTCACTCAATTGAAAATTCTTGTGGCGAAAATCCTTTCAGCACTTCTCCTTGGCCTGTGTCAATAGGCGTAGGTGTGGTGAGGGACACACGACAACATGCAGACTTATTGTTCTCAAATCCACATGTATAAGTAGACTACACAGTGGATGTTGGCTCTCCCATTACAGGACCCCTCCATCACAGTGAAGCAGGCACGGCGGCGCCAGTTTTTTTTTCACTCCCGGTGCTAAGGGCTAAAAAAATTGTTGATTTTCATGATTCCATAGTTATAATGAGAACATTTGGAGAAAACTCAGTTAATAGTGCAGTCTAGTCACTTTCCTGACAAAAAAACAGCGCTATCACATTACTACAACATAATGCAAAAAAACATCTTAGCTACACACCGTCCAGAATATAAACTATATTTGCACACCTTGTTCGCTATAAATTGACTCTCAGTAGAAAACCAGTCTTACGGTAATCATTTGTAGCCTATTTCCAAGACTAACATTCAACTATGACAGGCAACCTTAGGCCTACCATATAAACAGGAAAAACTCTTGAACTAGCTTCAGCTCTGTTTTAAGATGTTGGTCGCTATTTAGTCACACTGTTCGAAATTCAATTTATTGAATTTGATATAGCAATAAATAACACTTTATTATAAACACACACTAACATTACGTTGTTCCACGACAAACAACAACCTACACCATTTCCCAAACAACCCAGTGTGTAGCTGCAGTGCGCTGAAAGTGTAGACAGGTGCCGGCCAGTGGTTAGTACACCGGCGAGGTAGAACGGGGAGGAGGAGCACCGCCCCTGGGTACGACTCCCGACGTTACAGCGGTATAAAATATTCAACATTTGCGCATGCTCAGAAAACAGACGTTGGGAAGTTGGGAGAAGCATTCCGTGTTATGCGCTTTTGAGCACTTTTGCATTAAATGTTTTATGATAACAACAGATGTATAACAACACATGACTAAACATACAAGCAGACTCAACCACCATTAAACAGAATTATTATAACGCCTAATGATTTTTATTATGTCAAAAAACATACTCATTTGACATACTCACTCGAAAAACAGTAGACTAGTAATCATAGTATTGCAACTTGCAATTGAGCCGCATCCATTTGTAACTAAACAAGCACGTCAAAGGTGTTAACCTGAGAATTCTTTAGTATTGTATTGTCTGATATGGTAGCAATAAAGTGCTAAATGTTTCTGTCAGAGTAAATCCCGCCTTCTATTCGATCTGATTGGCTGTCTGATTAAAAAAAGTGACATTGATGAGTAATACCTTACTGGCAGAGCAGCACACAGAAGGCACACAGAAGGCAAAAATTCATAATTGACGTGAATTATCCAGGAAAAGTCAATTCAAATTTTTATAGGCAGATAGAGGACAGAAAAATGGGAAACGAATCAGCAGTATTCTAGAATAAAATGCCTGCCACCAGGTGGAAATAAAACACCATTCCAAAAAAGAGAAAGTGTTAGAACATATTATGTGTAAAGTGATGTATAAGAGTGTCTATTCTAACAGCTCCCATGTAGACTCTACTATCTTGTTAATGTTGCAGCCGCCACTGCAGCGTTTATTTCTCAAATCCCGTCAAATGGCACCTGCAGCTTATGAACACAGATCAGGTGTCATTGAACATCTACATAGACAGACGACTACAAATGTTATTTGAAAATGTAATTGGAATTCCTTAGACACTGTCTGCCCAAGGGTCAAAGTAACGCCTTTTAGGCGATTAGTTGTGTATTCTCTCCCTGGCAGCTCTTCCAAGAAAAATCTATTATCTATTAATTGTTTTTTGTTTATTTATAGTCATCATAATTTAAAATTAACTTCCGATAGACTTCAGTCTTTGGCTTTAATTCATTTACAGGAGCCAATATGTGATGCTATGCTATGTAGCATATTGAAGTCGAAATGGAAATTGAATATTACCTTGCATACATCTATATCTCGTTCTTTGTTTTGTTTTTGTTTGTTTTTTGTCAATAACCTACTGTAACGTCCGGGGCCACCGCCGGGAACGGCACCCTGCTCCCCATTGGGTCTCGCTGGCTCACCCATTCCTCCAGTGCACCCCGGCCAAGCACCTGTACTCTACCTGCACACCTGTATCCTAATCCCTCATCATGTGCACCTGTGTGTATCTGTGGGGGGTTTAAATGTTGGGGATTGTTTAAACGTCTTTGTCAGTTGTTGTTTCATTGTTGTTGTTTCTATGTAGGCTGGGAGCCTATGCACTGAGTTTATTAAATGCCTATTTTGCAATGATTTGTGTTTCAGTGCCTTGTTTGGTCTGCACCTGCACTCACCACTTAAAACCATGTTAGACCTACTCAACTAAGGTGCGAGATAAGTAATAATTTGAAATAATTTGAAAATAAAATGATTTCATCCCCTAGTTTGCAATTTTCTAAAGGTTACAGGCAGACCAAATGCATTTGTGAGAAGAATTGTCACAAAGATAACAACATTTTAAAGGTTACAAAATATATTGGCAAGGCATTAACTTCTGGACCTCTGCAAATAAAAGTCTTCCCAGAGAATGCCTTTTCTGATGACCGCAGAGAGTATATTTTTATCTAAATCATTAACACAAAATATGGCGCTTGCATACAAATCATGATGACCACCTTGGTAGATAATGTATTGAATTATTTGTACAGAAAGGTTATATAATGCGCTTGGTAACAGCATTACCAATACATTGTTAAGTAAAAGTAATCCACAGTAAACTGGTGCTTAATACATTTTATTAAGAGTAATTAAAACTGTCGTACTGTGAAGTATAAATGATTGATTCAGGTTAGATTCTTCTTCTATGTATGAAACTGTGAATGAGCTCTGTAATAATGTGTGCCCTCTACTGCCCTCTACATGTTAATGTCAAAAAGTTACATCATGCTTGTGGGTTTTGCCACAAAGCCAGTCCACTGTAGTCTGTCTCCCTCTAACCCAGACGGAGTTGGGTGGACGTGTCTTTTTTATTTATACTTTGGACCTATTTATTCATATTTGGGAACTGCAGGGTGATTGTAATGGTAGCATGGACAAATCCCGCCAGTTGACTAGACTTGTATTTCATTTTTTTGTACATTGTATGAATCATACTAAGTGCCCCTGAACCAATGTCCTATTAACAGAATGCTGACATCTGCAAAAAGTCACCCAAGAACCATTTCAAGATGGTGGGAACTGTATGAGTGTGTGATTAGTCAAGTAAAAGGGCCTGAGTTTAATTAAAGTCATCTGGCTATTAGGAGCAGTGCGATTGTGCTTTACAGTGCATTTTTGCCTTGTACATGAGCCAGACTGAATCCAAGCATCCCCCTAAATGTGATTTTACAATATAGGTCAGTCACAAATGTTGAAATGGAGTATATCTGTGCACAAAGTGCAGACTATTTTCTTCCTGTTAGATTTTAGTTTTGTGGGATCATAAAACTTTCTCTGCTGTAGCTTAGTACAATTAGATAATTTAGAGGATGCTTTTATCCAAAGAGACATACAATTACTATCACAAGTTAATCAGCTGGGAACTGACATGAGCAAGCCATTTTCATTATTTAGAAGGAGGCACTCATACATTTTTAAAATGTTAATTGAAAAACTAATAAATCTTAGTAGTGCTGTACTGCTTAGTACAATACATTTGCAAGGTTATTTTTGTACCCAGATAAAGTTATTGTGTGATGTAATACGCCAAACTGAAGCATTACACATGAATGATTGTGTGCTCTGGGACATTATTCTTGGTTATGCTTTTATCAATCTAGCCAATAAACAATACGTTTATACTATACAATACAAAAAGAATGATCAGCGAAGGAAAAATGTAGTAGAAGCAGACTAAATTGTGTGGATCACAGATGGGGATTTGTGACAGTGCTCTGAATTTAAAAGCCTTTAACAGTGTGGTGCCGCCGTATTCTCTGGTGCTCAGAATACTTGGCCACTTTGCACCAAGGGATGGCTTTAGAAGCAAATACAAAGAAATCCAGATTGGAGGGAAAGAAGGGATGTAATCTGAATTCCTCCAAAATTCTAAAGGCTCAAGGTGAAAATCCCACTTTGTTTTTTGCTGTAAGCTCTGTGATTTTACTTAGTGATAGAGTGTAAGATCTAGTATCATTACATGATTTTAGTATTTTAAAACCCTCTTTTTCAGTGCTGTGTCCTCACTAGTGAAATACCCATTACTCCTTTGATTACAAAGCAAATATCAATGCTGTTCTAATCAAGTAATATTATTTCTAGTGAATTTCGTTTGTGGTTCTCGTAAAAATACATGGTTTCTATTTCCTATACGGTGGACAAGATTTTTTCCAATCAGTGTGCATTGTTTTTATGACGTGATTTACATGTTTCCCATTTAACTGACGTAAGAAAATGGAACCATCTGCGATAAAGTTGTCCCTTTCATTTAATGATTTCAAATACTTGGCACTAGTTCGCATCTGCTGCAAAATCAGATTAATCATTTTTATAGCATTTAGACAGCTTATAGCATTTAGACAGCTTGTAAAACGGCTGATGTTCTGACGGAACTGCCATTACCTTCTCTAAACTATTATCTTCAATACAAACACCCCAAACACACTTCACTCTTTGTGACAAGACAACAGGGCTTATTGGAATATAGTCTTTATTCTGGGAAAGTCCATTGACTCTGAAAAACTCCTTGTAGCTGCTTTATGTAAAACTATTGAAATACTATTGAAATATATACTCAAAAATACATTTTCTTAGGACATTGATGAATTAATTCCTTAATGCGTTTAACTCCTTTAAATTCCTAAAGCCAGCTACTAAATGCAATGGCTTGCTTGTAGAACCACTACACAAATTGCTTGTACTTTAGCATAAACATGCATTTGTATTGAGACAAAGACAGCAAATGGTTCTAAATGGGCCACATATATCAGACTTGGAATTAAGATGTTTGTGCCAACTGGACATAGGCAGCCAAGGCAATTTGGCTGGAAGAAAATTGCAAATATTTAATAACCAGATAGTGGGTTTTAATAGAATGTGTGACCTCATAATGTTATCACCACCTGTTCCATGATATGACGCTACACACTGGATTTACTTTTTTGTGTTCAGTTAAGGAAAATAATGTTTGAATACAACAATGAACATGTTAAACCAAACCAAGCCTAGCATATTTAACAGATAGTGTCTTAAATGGAACATACATATGTTTCTTCACCATGATTATGATTATAATTATGAATAATTAATTAATAATATTTAATGTCTAATGTGTCTCTTCCACTAATATTCCACTATCATTCCGAACATGACAATATTCCGAATTTGGTCATGTAAACAGCATATTCCATTTGGATATTCCAAATTAGGCCTTATTCTGAATGTAGCATTTTCTGATTAAGACATGTGGAATATGCTGATATTATTCAGGTTTTAGGAGCATTCTTTGGACATGTATACAGGCCATTCGGAATATGTGTCTCAATTGGGGTTTTTAACACAGTTTGCGACAGGTGGGAAGGAAGGCCAAAAGGGTAAGATAAAACTGTGTTACTGTAGACAGGGCACTAACCAGCACTAGTATGAATGTAAATGTGCCCTAGAACGTAATTTTGCTACACTATTACCGATTACACTATTATATGTATGCATCTCTTTATTAATACTAATAGTGTGTTTTCCCTGCGGGACAGGAGAAGACACACACATTGTGGGAGCGGGCAGGAGTGTAACACACATATTGCACAGCCCTAATAACCTCTAATAAACATACATTTCCTATTGTTGGACCCAAATATTCACAACTTCAATATGGGGTCACAGTACCCCGTCCATCTATTTCATACATAATGGTGTTATCTCTGACATTAAAAAGGGAAGAGCGTATTTCAAGATTTTCCTCCTCCTGTCTGATAGGGCTCAGAACCGCACAGGGACAGCAGAGGCAAGGTGTATGCATTTTTAAACCTTTCACCAAGCTGGATATATTCACAGATGTCAGTCCAAGCACTTTGAAAAGAAAATGTTTAATTTAAAAGAGTTGGGAGTTTCAGGTCTCTTTAGCCATGCAAGGTATTTTAATGGCTGCCCCCGCTGCTGTAATATTTATTTTATAACATCTTCCACCATTTATAACTTATATTTTCTTTACTTTTTATTGTGTCTAGGTGTGCAATGCTCTAAGATAAATCTAACATAAACCTTTTTCAGGTGATGACATTATTAGACCTTCATATTGTTGGCCCTTGATTTAAGTGAATTTCCGTAGAAACTTTTTTTTGGATGTGACTGTGTGCAGTTGATTGATGAGGCATTTCTATACAAGCAACCGAGACAACATAATTACAATTAGGTCATTTAGCAGATGCTTACAATTACATGGAGCAGGAAAGGGTTAGGCATCTTGCTCAAGGATGCAGGTAGGCCAACTCTGGGTCTCAAACCTACAACCTTCCGGCTGGGAGTCCAACACCTAGACCACTAGACTATCCTGTCTAGTTTGTATGTCTTGAGTCACCAACAAAGTGATGTTGTGGAGCACTCGCAATAAAGCAGCTGTTCTTGTTGGCACGATGGCTTTTATGGAGCGCAGCTACTCTGTTTTTGTGTGAACATACATGACTGTTGCACTGCAGGCGGATCATCGTGAGAAACATTTGTATGATGGCTAATAATTCATGATAAAATGTTTCTCCAATTCCAATCCATACAATGAATGGATGATGTGTGTGTATGTGTGTATTAGTGTACAGCATGGATGTCCACATTGTAAAAGCACCAATGGCTTTTGGTGTGGTGGGGTTTATGAAGTCGCAGTGTGCTTGTTTTGATACACGCTGTTTGCATGACTTAGTTCCTGCGTTTTATCAGGTGGCGGAAATAAATCAGGCCTTGTTGGGTGCTCGCTCAACCACCGACTGGTTATTCTGATTCTCAACACATTTACTCAGCTTACAAGCTGCAATCTTTATTCTAATTCAAATCCCTCATCCTGTGCTTTGAAACGACAGACAAGATTTAGCCATCTTTCTTTGGCTGAGTCAGTGCCTCTGTGGCGCTTCTGATATGGAAAAAAGGACCTTCTTTTGGGCTAAATATCCAAAGTACAAAGGAAGGTTTAAGGCAAACATTGTGCATTAATTCTTCATGTTTCAATGAAAGGAACAATGAAAAGCAAAAGAAGGTTGTCAGACTCATACTGATGAACTTTAACTTGAATTTCTGTTATTTTAATTCTATTTTAATTCTAAACCCACGGTGACGTGTGTAGCGCAATTGGAAGTCATTTTTATTAGTAAACTTAAATAAATCATTTTCTGACATATATTTGTCACATATTTCATATACAAATGAATTGATTGAAAATATTTCTTTCACCAACACAAAAATGTATCACAGATTATTATGGTGTGTTATTATTCATTAGATGCTGACTGGATTTAATACAATTGTCTGCATTTGAAAAATCTCAATGTCTCTCTGATGCTCTGCCAAAAAAAAAAAAAAATATCAACTTTCCAAGAGGGTGAATGTAATCTAAGATGACTTAATGATAAATGACATGGACTTAGGCTCTACAAGACTGACTTTGAGGTGATTGGTTCGAATTAATCTAACCATTCCAAATGAGTCCCAGAGGCTGCGCTTTTTGAACATTCAGACCAATGATTTGCAAGACCAGCCGTTACTGACTGTTAAATCCGCCTTCTATTTTAAATTCTTCTATAAAAGCATCCAATCTCATTCACAACACCCCTTAGCAATAATTTGGTTTTGGGATTCAACTGAATTTGACCATATGCATTTGAATAAGTTAAATGAAATTACCTCTATAGTACATATAGTATATGTGGTCATTTTCAAGGCTGCGACCCAGAATATGCAGTCTAGATATTGTTTAAAGCTCTATTGCCTATACTCTACATTTTGCTCACCATACATCTTTTTTCCTGGGATCATTCGGCATGTTCCAAGTGACCTGATTCCTCATGAATATTCCTCCAACCAAGTGGTGTCTCAAAAAAGGGACACGCTCCACCAATGTTTCCCACTGCCACATTGAGACAAGACAAGACTAGAAACCCATCACTTTAAAACCACTGGCTTTTTATTTCCCTGGCAGCCCCTTATGACTTATATCAAAATATAGCTAATCTTGTATACCATACATCCGTTACTTATGTTCTATGATTAATGACTTCTCAAGCTAGATGCCAACATGAAGCTAGTTTAATTGGAAACATTTTGACCTGTTCAGTGGTGTGTATTGATGCATAAGAGTGAACATGTGCACATGCACTGCGGGAAACATACAAATGCTCCATTTGACTTACTGTAGGCCAATAGAAGATAGCTGTGTAATGCAATCTCACTACAGGGAATGAAATATAATTTTACTGTTAGAAATACCCTTAAAACATGGAATCAAGTATGTAGACACTTTGGGATTAAAGATTAACTCTCTGCTGTGGCGCCTATTGTTTGCAATCCTGATTTTAAAATCTTTCTCTCAACTTAGAACTGAATTCGAGCTCCCTCAAACACAATTTTTCCGTTATTTACAGCTTAGGAGCTATATCTATTCTATACCAACATATTAGAGGTTTGAATATGAAAGTGTTAAGTTATATTTACTCTCAAATGTTTGTCAACAATGATAGCAATAGTAAAACTTCCTGGGGTGAAGATTTTGGATCCCATCTGGATGAGGGGATGTGGAAAAGGATATTGTTGAATGCAAAGAAAATGACATGTTCCAATAAATCCTATGAGACTCAATATAAGATTATCCACAGACTGCATGTTACCCCTGCTATTCGATGTAAATATGACCCTATGTGCTCATCATCATGTGTGAAATGTAAAAATAGCTGTGGCATTTATGGACATCTCTCAAGTTTCTGGCTATCGGTCCAAAACGAGATTAAGAACATTTTTAGGTTTGATATTCCACTAAATTCATACCATTTTGTACTGGGACTGGATGCCAATTGTGATCGTAGGTACAGGTACATTCTTAGAGTCGCTTTGTATGCTGCATGTCTCACAATAATAAATAAATAAATAAATGGTTAGACGAGGATCCTCCTAATATTACAATGTGGTATGAAAAATTTAAAATGTAAAATCCATTTTGCCATTGGAGAGATTATCACATGTACTAAGAAATACGCTAGATGTTTCTGCAAAGGAACGGTCCCCATTAGAAGTATACCTGAAAGAAGAATGGTCTAGAGTAATATGTATAGCGGTAGGAATTTGAAAAGTGACTGAATAAGCACATGAAATATTTAATTTTGCTTACTTTTTTCTATCTTTTTTTTTTGTGACTGTCTGTTTATGTTTTGTATCACTTATGGTTCTTTGTATTGTCTCACATTAATAAAAAAGAAAA